>JAPZPB010000059.1:0-10837 GCA_037952635.1 Bryoglossum gracile | reverse complement strand
TGAAGTGAAGTGAAGTGAAGTGAAGTGAAGTGAAGTGAAGTGAAGTGAAGTGAAGTGAAGAGGAAGACAAAAAGAAATGAAGAAAGTCGAGGGGCGAAGAGTATTTAAGCATGGGAAACTAACATGCGAGGGAGAGGAAGGCACTTCTTTCCTCCTGAAGAAGGAGCCCAGAAGATTCAGACATCGATGCCTCTAGTCTTCCGCATTGGGCAAGGGCCAGTTGGTATCTCGTGGAACACACTTATCGCGCTCATCTACGAAAGTTCAGTTCGGCGCGGAAGGACGGTTCGATGAGAAGAAGAGAAGGATGAGAAGTCTTCGGTTTTATCTGGACAAGGGTACGAATTTTGGGAGCGTGTTGAGATGGTGAAGATCAAATATAGTGACCTGTGGTTCATAGCTGTGGGATGGATTTGCGGGAAAGGCACGTGCTACCAATGCCATATTTCAATACTGCAGCTCCGAAGAAGACAAAACGGCTGCTGTCCGATTCATACGTCGAAGGCTAGTGCATACCTGTGATTTTCCAGATGGAGTTGTGCCTATCACTTCATCTGTACACAATCAAAGCATCAGGGTTTCCTTCGACTTGAGCGACGCTGATGCTAGACTCGACCTTTTTCTCCACATCAGTACGTTGAGACTAGGGTAAGCTTGGCATGTAGACAGCAGAATTCCTCGCGCTTCCAATGGTGTCGTATCAACTGTCATTTACTAGTCTCGCTTTTCAGGTGTGAATGTCATAGAAAATTCCAATAGAAAGGACTAACTCATCAACCTGCTCCAAAGTCATTATCTTGGTTTCGTAAACGAAGGAGCAGACGAACAGAGTACAGACAAAGCTGCATTCCAATATCTCCACCACTACCACTCGGACAATATCAACAGCACTACGAAGGTACGAAATAGTGTACACCAGCAAACTAGACGACATGTCCCGGGCCTGTAATTCTCAAGTCACTAACATTAGCGAAGTCCTCAGAGGATCAAATAATCAACTCAAATTTCAGGAAACTACGCTCATATCGCTAGTACTGATTGCAATGAACAAAAAAAGACACGCTAAATGCAGGCTTTCTAATATATAAAGCCTCAAAACCTCATGCAAATCCCAAAAGCTTGTTCGCCCTCTGACTCATTTAACCCTTTGGTAGAGCAACTTCGCAGCTGCATGAATCTCAAGACAATCAGCTGGCGAACTAGTCAGCCGAATTATTTATATTATTCAATTAGCTGCTAAGATATAACTGATATAAGCCCCTTCTTAAAATAAATATTACATGTGCATAAATAGCACAGAAATTAAATTTGCTGTCAGAGCACCTTGGCCCTTGGCCTTTTACAAGCAGAATAAAACTGGGAGAAAGAGAAAAGAAACACGCGGGGTAAATTAGAATTAAAAGATCTAAAGCAAATAGGAGTAAATTAAATATTACTAAAATTTATATTATATAAAATCGCCTCTGTGGATATCAAGGAGATATTATAAAATAATAAGGCTGAAATATCTATTATGTATATGTAAGCGAATTTGTATTTAAAAATAGTTTTGGAGGAATCTCAGTTACAAGGGAGCTAAAATGGGATCTATGCTTAGAGATAAGATAAGGAAAGTGTAACCGAGCATCAAGGGAGCCAGAACGAGCCCCTTTGGGAGCTAAAATGGCCTCTCAGTGCATGCTCAGGCTGACTTTGTCGTGTGCTCAGGTTGCTCAGGCTGAGCTCAGGTCGTGCTCAGGTCGTGCTCAGGTCGTGCTTAGGTATGCTCAGGGATGCTCACCCTCGGCTCAGGTTAAAGCGGCAGCTGCTCACGTCCAAATACTAAAACGGAATCAGCGGGGAAAAAAAGTTGAGTCTGACTTGTCTGGCAGTCTGCGACGTTCAAGAACAATTTTCCTCCATTGGGAGTCTCCCGCAAAATTGGCCGGGGCCTCTCCCCAACATTCTCCCTCTTTAAATCTGAGAGAAGGTACATGAGTGGCGCAAAAAAACCTGTTTGCAACATCGAGAGTACCGTGTATATTGTTTCAATCTATTAATGGCCAAGCCTTTTTTGCTTGTATATCATATGATGTGGATCGCTGCACTACTACAGCGGAGGGGAATATCATGCCAGCAGATTCGAGTCTACGTAGAGCTAGAAGAAAAGACTTTATCTACAAAAGCTGGGTCCGTTCCGGAACTTGAAGCCTGTTTTTGGATTTATCTGCTCAAGTCTTGATTCTCTGCTTCGACATCTCACTATGCGTGTCAGCGCTTTTACCGTTCTAGCTGCTTTGGCAACTACCATCTCCGCGCATGGCTATGTAGACAATGCTACCATCAATGGTGTCTTCTTTGAGGTTAGTTATTCCTGACATTGCCCGGTCAGTTTTTGACATAAAATGAAAGGGATATCAACCATACGCCGATCCATATAAGAGTCCAACTCCCGCGCGTATCTTCAGGCCTGTTCAGGGCAGTAGTCCCATCCAAGACTTGACTCTCATTGATCTGCAATGTGGTGGTTGGACCGCAGGTGGCATCATTGGGTCTTCTCCTGCCAACTTGACCGCGAACCCCGCACCAGCAGGAAGTACTGTTAGTCTTCGTTGGACCTTGTGGCCAACTAGTCATAGCGGACCCGTCATCACCTACATGGCCAAGTGTCCAAGCAACCATTGCGAAAGCTGGCTCCCTGGAACTAGGTATGTATCTCACTTCATCTCGAGGACACATGCTGACAAAGTGACAGTGCGGTCTGGTTCAAGGTCGCTCACGGTGGAAGAGTAGGATCTACTAGTGTCTGGGCTGACACTCCTCTCATGTCGCCCGGCAACGCATACACTTACACAATTCCATCTTGCCTCGCTGCCGGTGCCTACCTGGTCCGCCACGAGATCATCGCACTTCACTCAGCCTCCGAGTATCCTGGAGCTCAGTTTTATCCCAGCTGCCATCAGCTCTATGTTACAGGAAGCGGGACAAGTACTGGGCCGGTAAGCAAGGTCTCCATCCCAGGTGTATACGCAGCTACGGATCCTGGAATTACATACAATATGTATACTGCACAGAATTACATCATCCCAGGCCCTGCGGTTTTCACTTGCTAGTTTGGATGGAGAGATGAAGTTTGGAAAGGGGAAGGAAACTTTCGGTAGTTCAAGCTAGAAAGTCTGTTTTGAAACGAATTTGGCGCATCCTTTTCTTTATCATGTGTGCAGCAATTTCTTGGAACTAAAATAGCAATACCTCAACAATATATGTGCTGATGGCTTCCATCTGCTTGGTCCACAGAGGGAAAATACGCACGGTAAGGAAGTGCATTTAATTGGTTGTCTTTAGCTGAGTAGCTAGAATTACTCAGATATACCTAGCTACCCGAAGATTCGATACTCCTTGCGACTCAGGAGTCGAGTCTAGGTTCTGGACACAGGTCGGTGGGATGCGCTGAAGTACGTGCACAACTTTGCTAATTCCTAACACACTATCTACCTGAAAACCTGAAGCAATGTAGTCTTCGGGCTTTCCTCGAGTCTTAACTTACACTCAATTCACCAAGCTTCAATCAAATTTGCTTTCGAGAAATCCCCCAAATTTGGCCCCAACGGAAGTATATAATTTCTCGGAACTTTCCTCTTTCCTCCTTCCAGCCAGAGTAAGGCTCAGCCCTCTCCAGACACACTTGCGTTTCATCGAGAGAAGTCGTCAATTCCACAAGTCAATATCGCAGAAATGCCCATTTGCGGTAGCAGCGGAATCTCGAACATTTCCCCTGGGATCTGTGCATGATCCTAATGCATGGTATGAATTCAGGTAATTCGATGATCTCGAGGCCTGCCGCTAGCCCGCTGTTTCCACACGGCTGAGGATATTTCAACACCGCGGGTGAAATGTCTCGGTGGATTAATGGGGTTCGACTGGCTAGTTTTGAGGAAGCAGGGTCAACTTCCCTAGGTTCCCCACGGTGGCTTCTTTTGAGAAACAGGGGACGCAGGCGAGTTATTAATATGACGAGTGTCGTTTCAAGATACTTGTCACACCTGGCTTCAGATTTTGGGTAGATAGAAGGGTAGATAGGCCAGTGAAAGTAAGATCTTCGTTGGTTAAGGTGACGTTCATTACCGAGAACAGTGAATTCAGAGGGACATAGAGAAGAAGAAGTCTTATATCATTATGACGTTAGGTCGTTTTTGTAATTCACCCAAGAGAGCACTTACCCCTCGATTCCAAGCAAAATGTCTTTCCAGACTTTCTTAGCATCTTAAATTTCCGAGCAGTGTAGCAGTCATCACAAGAAACGAGATCTCTAGGTGAGGAACTATTCCACAGATTCTTTATCACGCAAACCAAAGTCAAGATGGTGGGGTACACACTGTGTCATTCCTTCAAACCCACTTGGACCAAATACTGCCATCGTTGCCGTGATGTCAGATACAGTTGGAAAAAGGAAAACGCAATACTCTCAGACTATCGCTACATTCAACGACCTCGAGAGAAAGAAGAAACCTGGTTCAACAACCCCAACGTGATGGCTTGGTGGCTCGCAGGTGTACAGCATGGCCGACATGGAAACCATCTCAGGAAGCAGAAAAGCTTCTATTCTAATAGACCAAGGTTTCCCGGTGAAGAGTACATTATTCCCAAGGATAAATGGAGAACAGGCGCGGGTGATTCAGAGGCTTCTGAAGACGAGGTAGCTCCTATTGGCATGATTCACCCTAATGGCCGTGGGGAGGACTAGCTCCCTAGAGTCATTTCCAACACCCAAAACAATACTAACAATGACACAAACGCCGCTTGACGCACTCCTGTTCCAACAACGATGAGTAGCTAAGCTACTTAGTACTGCAAGTCTCCAGTTCAAAACCTTGAAAATCAGACACAGGACAAACATAAAATACAACACTCAAACATCCCCAGGGAAGGCTCAACTAGACCTTTCTAGGTCGAAAGCATACGTTTTCCAGCCCAAAATGTGTATCCGAATCCTCCCTAGATACCCCCAATGCGGGCACAGCTCCATGGACCACCCCGACGACGCCGGCCAGCCCTGGGACGAACCATGTAACGGTGGCCGCATGAGAGACTGCGGAAGAATCAGCGAGCGAACAGAAGACCAAGAAGGCAAATGCCCAGGATGCCGTGGAAATGCTAGGGCTAGAGAGCCTGAGATCGATGGCTGGTGGAAGGTAAATCGTCTTCCATCTTCGTTTCGCAATCTCTGCCCTCAGTGTAACATTCTTGGGTGAAGTGAGACCTAACAAAATACAGCACTGCTGGGAGTCTACAATCTGCCGACACGAATTTGGCCATGGTTACACTGACCTTGAACACTTCGCCGACGAAGAAGACATCATCCTCGTCACCCCTTCTAAAGAAATATGCGCTGAATGCAAAGGAGCTACAAACCCCACCCAATCCATAGGGATACCATCCCGTGTTCCTGCAACACATGTCGGCCAGACTAGAAGATTCATGGATGATGAAGATAATGTGGGCGCGAGTAAGCAGTTGAATGATAGGATGTTGTCAGTGCCTACAGGACTGCGGGTGGAGACGAGACGTCCTGCGAAGACACAGATTCTAAGGGATGACAAGAACGAGTACAAGGTCTCGAGGAGGCCTCATAGCGAGATTCTGTGGGAAAATGATACGATGCCGTGCGTCCCAACAGAAGTCCCCGAACTAACCTGTCTGACGATGGAGACTGTAAGACCTTCATCTCGTCCTCGAAACTCAAGTAGACCACCGACGACGGACGCTTCGTTCCCACCTGACCTAGGCTCGAAGAAGCTTTCCACCGTATCCACGGCCCAGCTCCATCAACCCTCACATAAACCCATCTCTCAATACTCGAATTCTCCTTTTCCGAATTCCCAACGCCAGACATCAGTCCCCTTAGCCTATCCATCCACCCCAACAAGACTACTCAAGGCCTCCATAATTCCCAATGTCAAAAAAAGCTATAAGTCCGGGAATCCCCAGTCTGCGACAGGAGGCAGAGAATCAGCTCGCAACCCCACTAGCTCAGCAAGTCAGCCAACGAAGCGAGAGGGGAGAACGATGGCTGATTTGGACAAGCCTCGAGAGCGGCCGAAGACGAGTACCAGTTCTTCCAGCAAGCCTAATTCTGCATCCACTTATACTCCTACTGTGCAAGAGTGCAGAACTCCACATGAAAAGATCAGGACCCCGGCGACACCTTCAACCAAGCTGGATTCGTCCAAGTCCCCTTGATAGCGCAGTTGTCTATGCATGATGGTGGAAGGGAGGGCTTTTTGAGATCGATAGTGAGTGTTTTGAGGGAAATGGATATGCAGCAGGGCACATGGGGATTGAGCTGCCAGTGGTTCCAGTGGCCCCTTGAGGACTTTTAGCATTAGTTCTGTGGTGGTGGGGGCGAATATGTGGTGCAGGATGGAGGTATGATTCGTACCTCATGAACGGACCTCTCGGGATCAGAGCGGAGAGTCATGATATCTATCATATGGACGCTCTTGGATAGCTTGCAATGCGATTAGCTTTGAAAATCTGCTGATGAATTCAACAACTGCAAAACTTGAACCTAATGATGAGAAAGGCGAGCGAGATCTCATTTGAAGGGAATTTTTATTGTTGTCAGTTTTGGGTCTCGTGACCACGCGTGTACCGTACGTATACCCCGTAAGCTAGTGGCGGTGAGGCTCCTTAAGAGCGTACCACTCCCAACAGGGGTTGACAGAATTCTGTGCGATTAGGTAATCCCCTACTAAAATAAAATATCGCGTTTCCCGATTTATCAATAACCCAATTACTTCTTAATTATAGCACTACCAACGCGATTATAGCCTTTCCGAACACCTTCCCTTAAACCTCTTGCTAGCCACGAAGCTACTACCCGCAAGAAGTGCATATTCTTTAACGCGTTAACCGATAGCAAAGGATTAATCCCCTTAGCTTGCATTTTAGTTTAATGCAGTATTTCTAAGGCTTATAATCGATTATAGAAAAAATAATAGCTTAATATAAGCTTTAAGGCAAAGAGGAGGCTCTAGCTAAAGTCTTAGATAATTAGAAAGAGATTTAAAGTTATAAAAGCTATATATAAGCTCCTTTGCTTTCCTTTATAAAATCCTATCTAGAAATAACTTTATAAAGCTTAAATTTAATATTATAGAATATTAGCAGTGTGGAATTAGATTAGATTAGATTAGAGTATTAATACCTACTCTAAATCTAATTAGATTAGAGTATTGATACCTACTCTAAATCTAATTAGATTAGAGTATTGATACCTACTCTAAATCTAATTAGATTAGATTATACTCTACTTTAACTTTAATCTAATCTACTCTAATCTAATCTAATTCTACTCGAGTAGAATTACGTGGTATTCTAAGTACTCGCTTAACAAGGGGTCTCTCGCTTAGAGCGGCTAGCCTGCATTAGCGCCTTTAGCTAACTAATCGATAAGCTTAGCTTTATCGAAGGTTCTTGTAACCTTAAGAAATATCGATTAGCAATTATAATCTAATTATTAATATTGCCACAATTAAGGCTTACTAGAATATTCTAATAATTATAAATCAAGTATTAATAATATAAGTATATTTATAATATGCTTAGAAATAAAGAAGCCTTTAGAATTCCTTAGAATATTAGAAGTATATATAAATATATCGACTTTTCCTCGAATTAATCTTTTCTTTTCTTATCTTATACTATATCTTTATATATTATATTATACTATACGACTCTATACTATTATATTATATTATTATTATATAATACTACCTCAAAATGTCTTATACCACCGATATACGCACAAATCTAGCTTAAAACTAGCCGAATTTTCAATTACCTTCTATTAAACAAGAACTTAATATCTTTAAAAGAGGCTACTTTATTAAAGAATTAGACCCTATTCAAGAAGATCCTAATAAACCAAGAACTATTACAGTTAAATGCACTTATAAGAATTGCAAGTACGTATTTATTTAATTATTTAATTAAATAATCAATTTTTATTAACTTATTTATAGTAAAAAGTTTTATAAACAACGAGTATTTTATAGTACCAGTAACTATATAGCTCACTATAAAACAAACCATAAGCTAGTACCTTTAAGTCTTTTAAAAAAAACGATTTAAATAGTAAGTTATTTAATAAATCTATTTATTATATAAATAATTAACTAATTAATTAATAGTCGATTTTTCTTCTAATATCGATTTACAAGAAATATAAGAATCTTAAAGCAATATCGTCGACTTATTTAGTAGCGCTAGAGCTAAGAAAAGAGAGCTTAGAGAGTTTAATATTAAAGATTTTAAGATTAAAGTCTTAAACTTTATATTAAAGAATAATCTCTCTTTTCGATTAGTCGATAGTAATTCTTTTAAAGAATTATTATCTTATTTGAAAGAGGAAGTTATTAGCCTATTAAATCCTTTAATAATATATACTAATTTATTTTAATAGAGATATACCGACTTTTAATCGGAAAATGCTACGAGACGAATTAAATTCTATATATTTAAATTCTCTTAATAGCTTTAAAACCAAGCTAGAAAAACATATAGAAGAACAAGGCACTTTTGGTCTTACTTTAGACGCTTGGACCGCTTATAATCAAGATGCCTATTTAGGTATTACTATATAAGTAACTATTTATTAATTATTTTAATTATTTTAAACTAATTTATTAATAGACACTTTATAAATAAAAGCTTTAAATTAGAGACTTATTTATTAAAGATGGCTAAATTAGACGATAAACACTCGGGAGCTTATATATCTAAAGTATTATTAAATACTTTAGAAGAATTTAATATTAAATTCAATATTAAAAGGTATTTATAAAAAGTCTATTAATTTCATTATATTATATTAACTTATTTATTAGTATTACTCGAGATAATGCTTCTTCGAATAATACTGTAATAGCTAGCTTTATTAAAGCTTATAGCTTAGAAGCTATTAAATTCGAAGGCAATATAGCATATTGTGCTCACGTATTAAATATCGCTATATAAGATATTATTAAAGCTATTAATAAAATAGACTCTAATTCTATCAAAGATTCTAATGCTATTAAAATAGTAGAAGAAGAAGATACTAATTTAGAAGCCTCTTCTGCTTTTAGTAAGTACTTTAATATTTATAAAATAAAAAATAATACTAATAATTTATAGATATTAATACTTCTACTTCAATTTGGACTAAAATTCGTCTTATTATTATAGCCTTTAGATATAGTCAAAGTAATAAAAGAGAATTATTAGCTTAAATAAAAGCTCTTAATATTAAACAATATAATATACCACAACTCGGTAAGTTATTAAAAAGATTTTAATAAGTTTATTTACTAATTTTTTAATAGATAATAAAACTAGGTGGTCTTTTACCTATAATATGCTTAATAACTTTTTAAGCCTTTATAAGCCTATTAATATAGTTATACAAAACTTTAATAATAAGGCTTTTAAAGATAAAAAGTTATTAATTTCCAACAAAGAATTATTATATATAAAGAATACTTTATTAATTCTTAAGATATTTATTAAAGCAACGAATAAATTATAAGCCGATAAATATCCGACTATATACTATACGCTACCACTATTATATAGTATATATTTATAATTAGATAAAGTTATAAACGAGTTAAAAGTAAGTTTTCCTATAATTTATTAATTAAATCCTTTATTCTATTATTATATACTAATAATTTATAGGACTATTCGGTTTTTATAAATGCTATTAATTTAGGTATTTCTAAATTACGCAAATACTATCCTAAAAACCAATGGATTAGCTTGAATAATCGAAATAAAGCTTTATATATAAGCTTAATTTTAGATCCTCGAGTTAAATTAGAAAGTCTTTCTAATTTAAGACTTAATATAAGTCAAATCGGCGATATAGAACGTCTTATTAAAGAAGAATATAATATATAAGTTATAATCTATTATTATAAAATAAATAACTAATAATAAAAGGGGAAAACGAGATTATTATATTAGACTTCCTATTTAAAATAGCAGCCTAGTAAGGGTATAATCCTCTAGACTATATACTCACGGTTATAATATAGCTATAGGATAGAATATACTAATATTAAATCGACTAACTAGCTAAGAAAAAGGTATAAGGTTAAGCCTCCTTATATATACGTAGAAGTAGCCTCGCTTACTAAGAGGTCTACTTTCACTAGCCTTAACTCGGACTATGCCTTAGCTAATTAAGTAACGTCCCTAAACTCTTTTACCTCCCCTTTTTTAATACTCCCCCTTAGGGTATATCCTAATTAGTCTATTATTAGATTATATAACAAAGGGAATTTCCCTTTAGCTTAAGGATACTTCGGTAAATCTCTAGTAACTCCCTTAACTAACTATAGTATAATATATAAAGGTTTTATACTCTATATTATAGCAAAACTATCTCTCCCTTTATCCTTATAGCATACCCTTATTAACTAATCCTAACTATCTCTAAAATCTTTTATATATAATATAAAGTAAGGGCTTAGTTATACTATCCGCAATTATATCGCTTATAGGAATATATAAAATCTTTAGCTTTTTCTTCTTAGCTAGGTCCCTAATAAAGTAGTAGCTAATATTAATATACTTAAATCGCTTATATAGATATAGGTTCTTTACTAGTGCTAGTGCCTCTTAATTATCTTTATATATCTTAATAGTATAGTTTCTGTTACACTTGAAGGGTCTACCTCATTGGTTGACCTAGAGTGGTCTCCTAAAGTGGCTATACGCTATGCTATACGCTATGCGCTAAGCTGGCTTAATATGATTTAGGACTATAGATTTGTAGTTCTATATATATATATACAATACAAGTATCATCACG
>JAPZPB010000058.1:0-124770 GCA_037952635.1 Bryoglossum gracile | reverse complement strand
TTCTCTATACCAATTTTAGTATGCATTAAAATTGGCAAGATCATTGGTAGCCCTCTTAAATCGTCTTTAAGCTGCATTCTTTCAATTTGTAATAAATTACAACTTAAAAGAAGGTGCTCTGGCGTCTCCTTAGCCCCGCATTTGCATTTATCGTTTAAGCTATGCTTTAGCCTATATAAATATGATTTTATATCAACATAAATGTGAAAAATATCTTGAAAACACATATAACCTTAGATTGTCACAGACACGCAGATATCCATGCCCCTTTAGTTGCTGAGATGGTCTTGAGGATTAGAGTCGATATGTAACAAAGCCTAGCGGATCTTTTGAGACGCCCAAATTGGATTTGTTGCATGTCGTTAGTCCTAAAAATCTATCGGAGTTGAGTGGTTTAGCTGGACTTGGGTCCTTGGATATTCAAGCGGGTTCAGAATTCAATCTGACTCTGGGGCGCTTAGAGTATTGCAGTGGTCAGGGTTGATGTGCAATGAAATCTTTACATTTCGTCTGGTGGGGCCAAAGGGGAGTTTTTGAAATTTGAATGAAAGCCGGGATATCGGCCTAGGGAATCTTGGAAAACTGGGGGGTTCCAAAGGAACAAAAGTTTTCGAAAATTGAGATGCTAGATGAGAGTTAAATCGTGTATTGACAGTCACTACTGATCTAGGGGATCGACGGTTCCCACGACAATTCAAGAGATGCGAGGCCGTTTTTTAAACGGTGTATTCGTCCGGATTCTGCGTATCTAAGAAGATGGCATGTGGCGCGCTTATCAGGGGAACTCCGAGCCCAATGCAATGGTATACCTCATCCCTCCATTTATCCTTTCCCGAGCCCAAATGCCAATTCATAAACAAACAAATACGATCCTTTCAACCGAGAACCCTTCACGTAGGACTGACGTTTCCCGCCCCCAAAGCCTTACTCTTCCTCCGCTTCGGCTTTGGCATCCCCGGTGTCTTTGGACTCTTCGTGCTCTTTCCATCTTTTTTTGCTGGCTCAATATCAGTTCTTAAAGTTGAGGGCGCAGGTTTGCTCGCAGGCGCAGCCAACGGACCCCGTCCAGTCGTTGGAGGTACCATCAGCTTATCTACTTTCCGCCCTGTTGACGAGAGATGGAATTCTCCTGGCTGTCCTGTTATTGGAATCTCGTCCATGTACTCGTCGCCGTATTTCTCCGTGATGAAGATTGTTTCATCCAGGAGGCGGGAGCTGATGAATGTGCTAGTTTCTGTTGCGACACCTGCTTTCTTGGACTGGAGAGATTCGGGAAGGGGGGTGTTTTCTTTGCTTGCTTGACCAATTGCTTGACCAAAACCCAATTCAGTTGGCTTGCTGGGCTTGTAGCCTGGCGGTAGGTAGGTATTGCCTAGTGCTGGTGTAAATATTGGCAGAGATGAGGCCGTCGTCAGGAATTTGTTCAGGGAATTATGTATGGACAACTGCAAATTGTCAGCTGGTGAAGGGGGCTGGAGCATTTTGAATAACCTACCATTCTGCTTCCCAGAACATCTGCAAATGACGGCGCCATGTAGATGTTCTCGCCCACCACGAAGTACGTAGAATGGACCTGGATCTCGTCCTCCTGCCCAGCTCTCTTGCGCCGTGTCTGCTTCCTAATTACCCAAACTCCAGTACCAGTTCCAGGAGCCATTTCTGCTGGTTCTTGTGCAACCATAAACTCCAATCCTGACATCGTCTTCAGCCGACCTTCAAATGCTTCACGGGTGTAGAGGATGTGCAC
This sequence comes from Bryoglossum gracile, assembly GCA_037952635.1. NCBI lineage: Eukaryota > Fungi > Ascomycota > Leotiomycetes > Helotiales > Bryoglossaceae > Bryoglossum > Bryoglossum gracile. The sequence goes on along the minus strand of JAPZPB010000058.1, from coordinate 123,023 downwards.
CATTGCTTGGTTGTACGTTGCTTGGGAGACAAGAATGGCGTTGTTGGAAACGTTGTCAAAAAACGGAGAGCGCGCAAAGTAGAAGAGAACGGAATTAGAGTGTATGCCTTGCATTTGTTGTGCTTCTCCTGGTGACCGCCATTGTATCTCGTCGAGGAGGGGTTCTTGGGAAGCCATTGCGAAGGGAAGTTGTTAGGAGAAGGGCAGTTGTTATGAAGCGACCCTTAGTTTTTTTTAAGATGTAGAAGAAGTCTGTGAAGCCTCTCGGCGGCGTTCCGAGCAATCGCATTCGCATATACACTTTCAAATCGTAAATTGAAGCTGGATCATGGCGAGGCTGAAGTTGAGCCAGCGCCAAGAGAATTGAGGAGTTGGTTGTATGACCAGGCCAGGCCAGGTAAGAAGTATCAAAGCGCTGAATCCCTCGCGGGAGTCTGCGCGCTAGCTACTTCTATCAACAACAGCGAGCTCTGAACATGCCTTGAGCATCTTCAGAGGACCAGAGGTAAGCTACCTCAATCCTATAACGCTTGAGACTATTGTGCTGACTTGCGATAGCTTCCTGGTCAATTGCCTTCTTCGCCTCAATATGCACCTCGATTATCACCACGAAGGAACCGTAAAATTGAATGACACTCTAGGTAGGGCTTATAGTGCATGAACAAATTGCATCGGGGGCTGTTACTGGTGTGCCTTTTGATAATAAGGGCGCCCCGACTTCGAGTGAAGCTGGGAGGTGTCGAATCATTCAATGCGAGGTAACTGTGGACTGTGAGGCGATAAGGTGTAGATAGTCCATGAACCAGCACCCTTTCTGCTCCAGATTCCCCAGATTCCGGGAAACTAGTATAGAGATGATATCTCTACCTTATTATCTTCTTCATGTGTGGTCTTGGAAATTTCTTTAGGGCAGAGTCGCTCCTCTTTATCTCGTTTTGTAAGAAACCCGTTGTTGGTGTCCTAGTATTATATTCCTGCCAATTCTGGGGTTTGAAATATTTCCTTGGAGGATGTGTGATGCTTCAAAGTTGATTCAGCCCACATACAATGCTTCTAAATTGGGGATACTTGATCTGCGAATCCGCAGTTGGGAGGCTAGGCCCGAGATGAGGGAGTGCTGGGAGGTGATGAGACTTTGAATGTTCAACGAGTTTATCTTCTGTAGTAGTAACGAAGTTCTTCTAGTTCATATTAACTTTCACACTACCTCCTTGCTTGTCTATTTGGTCTTCCAGTCACCTGATCGCATACAAGCTCTCACTCCAACACCGTACCTCGCAAGGCTTACTTGGATCATTCCCCCAGTCTCACAGCTTCTTCCGTGATACCCCTCATCCTCTCAATTTTGTATTCATTGTATTTCTCATCCAGCTCTGAAATGTCTTGCCTCGGTCTCCAGATGCTTACGGCATGGGTGAGCTTCATTCCTTAGTTTACTCGCATTTTGGACCAGTTAGAGGGACGCTTGTAAAGTAAGAAACTTGCGGCGAGGACTTGTCAAGTAAAATGTTGCCCCAACCGCGGTTCACGGCCACTTAGAAGTCCGGTGAGACTCGGAGTTACCTAGTTACGGAGGTACATCTACGGCAAAGCATCTTACATTGTCTTTCCACCTTTTATAATTGCCATGTGAGGACCTTCAGTACCACCAGCCGGAGTACTTGAAGGACTCCTCTTGTTCCTCTTTTTCTTAGTTCTTCCAGCCAACAGGCGAATCTCCAACATTGCTTTCAAGATGGTTCAGAATGAAAAGCACCCTGAAGACTATCGCGAACGATGGTAAGTTGACGGTTTCTAAATACAGCTGCTCAATTCCGGTCTCATATGATTGGGCCTAAATGTCATTTCAAAATTTTGATTTGTTCCCCGGGGTAGTCTACTGACTAAAGAGACTTTGCAGGGGTTACCGGTTTCAGTTATCTGAAAAACATATTTCTCCAAAACAGGCAGAGATCTTGCGAGGTCAATACGACAAGCTAGGGTCCGAAGCGCTTGAGAAACTACAAGTAATTTTTGCTCGACAAAAAGTATGTGGCAGAGTTTGTTCGTATTTTTATTGAAATCTAAAGCGGAAGTATCCGGAGACCATCTTTAGGATGTCTCAGCCGGAAAATGCTACAAAACAAGCCGGTCTCCACTCAATGGGCAGTCATATTACTGTAAATATTAGCACTGATTCTTCATAGAGTGTATTGTCTGTTCCAATCGCAGCTTTAACAAAGCAGGATCTATACGCCATCCTCCGCGATCACCACCAAGAAGACCCAATTCTTGAGGAATTCTGGACACAGGTTCAAGGGGTACCTGAATGGGTTGACTGGGAGCAAATCCAGCGCGGCCAAAACGTCGCTGTCCGATATACTCTCTCAATCCTCTCATCCCTCGTCTTCCAAACCTTCATCCGCGAGAATGCCCAATCTCCCGGGGTAGGCGAGGTTCTGCAACGAACCGGCGGGTTTCAACATAAGCACATGATCTCCCGCGCCATGGAATCCGGCATCTGGCTCGTCCATATCACCAAGTCTCTCAAGGAGATCCAGCCCCTCGGTCACGGCTGGATCTCTACCATTCGTCTGCGTCTCCTGCATGCTTCGGTCCGTCAACGTATCATGAACCTTGCTGCTACTAGGCCCGAGTACTTTGATATTAAGAAGAATGGTATTCCGGCTAATGATCTCGATTCTTTGAAGGCAATGAGTCATTTTCTTCACGGCATCGTATTGGACACTACACCAAATTTTGGTATTTACCCCAGAGCTCAGGAATTCACTGACTATGTCGCCTTCTTCCGCTACGTGTCCTACATTCTAGGCAGTCCAGAAGAATATTGCTCGTCTCCTGAGCAAGCAACGGCGCTCATGGAAACCTTCCTTCTGCATGATATAGCACCTACCAAGACCACCAAAGCCCTAACGCAAAACCTCTTAATTTGGCTACAAGACTTGCCCCCTTTGTATCTATCAGGAGATGTGATCCTAGCTGCATGCCGAATCGTGAACGGACACGAGGTCTGCGATGCTTTGGATTTGAAACGGCCGAGTTTAAGAGCGTATGGCTCATTTTTGGGACTAGAGTCTCTAGCTGTTGCTCTTGCTTATTTGCAGAGGTGGATTCCGCCGCTTGATAGATTTATGATTGATGTGAGTCCTCGCCGTTTCTTTATCACTCACTACATTCTAGGTTTCCCTTGCTGACACACCCTTCTTTCTAGTTCTGGCGAGCTCTTTTCTTAGACGCTATCAATAAAAACGCCAATCTTGCAGGGGGCAAGATTCCGTTCGAGTTTAAGTACGTTCCGCAACTTTCCCCGACGAAGGTCGAGGTGGAGGGAAATGTGAAGGGGGGGAAGATTATCAGAATTGCTGAGCATGTCTTTTTGTTGATCTTTATGCTGCCGGTTTTGAGTGTTGCTGGTTTGGTTATGCTGGGCTTGTGGTATGAGCTGGCTTGGTCTTAAGTGTCCTTACCTGATATTGAACGGTCTTGTTTTGGGTCATCATTTTAGCTAGTTCTTTGATGAATAATGCATTTGATGATGCTTGTTACTGCTTGATCTTCTGCGCCCCTGTATCAGAATCGACTCTCCGCTTCAAATACTTCGCTCGCTCTCATCTATATAATGACCCGTTTTTCTGGTAAACTGGTTCTTCAAGTTTCTAGCCCATCTACTCTTTTTGGGGATCAGCTCTCGTACCAGTCGCTCTGAGTGTGGATTATCCGGCCTGCCTAAAGTGAAATTCTGTGGAACATTGATTAAAGACGGGTCAAGAATAATCGCGATCCAGAGAACAAAACAAGTATTGCCACTAGACTTCCCTATACATTTCTAAAAAAAATACTATGTTTGGCGTTGCTAGCAAAGAATACGGCGAGCCTTTTATTACAATGGAGCGTCCCTTCTGGCGCTAGCACTCGCCGATAACGCTCTTTTGGATTCGACTCCTTGGATAACCTATATCAGTAAGAAATTCCTCTTGAGGATAATAAGCTAATTCGTTGATAAAATAATAAGGTGTTAGAATTACTGATCTTATGCCAAGCGTCGACGGCGCAACCCCTCGATTTCTAATGCTATCTCGCCACTTTATAAATTATAATATTATTGATAAAATAATTAATAATTGGTTACTTTACCAGCGAGACACGCATTTTGTTTAAAAAGAAAAAATTGGGTAATCTAGGAACCTTTGGAATATAATAATTAAACGATTTAATTTTGTAATCCTAAGTTTAACTATTGGTTTAGGTAAGTCAATTTCTTTTTAAAACCCCCTACTTAAAGTCAAGTCAAAGTAATCGCTAGGTTGACTACTCTGACTAACCCAAGTACTCCCCTGATACACTGCATCTAGTCTCAGTTGGCTATTTGATTAACAATGGCGTGTTAAATGCCATTGAAGACTAGAAAGCGACGACAGCGACGATGAGTGGCAACGGTGCAGAGGCACATCAGAACTATTCTCTAGCTGAAATATCACCTCTTCTTCTTAACAACGCTAGAAGATAGCGTTCTGCACACATTCAGAAACATGCTCTTTTATATCACGTTTCCCAACTCGTCCTCGGATTCTTAGCATTTTCACTATTAGGCTACGTCTCTCACACAGCGCAGCTTCGATCGCTGATACGTTTGACCTTCCCGGCACAGTTCTCGGCGTTGCAGTCTTGTCATTTACTACTATTCTACTTGAAAATTTTGTTGCGGCCATTAGTGGTGCTCGGGGACATAGCGGCAGTGTTGTTGCAAGTGCAGCAGGAAGCAATATATCCCTTCTTACTTTGTGTGTTGGGATTATGTTGGTGGCTATGAATCAGAAAAAGCTTGTGGACTCTTTAGTACCGTTCGAGCTGTCTGTCACTTGGGGATCATCTTGCTGTTTTTCCTAATTATGATCTTGCCACTTGGGATCAGGGCAGTGGATTGGTGCGATGGTACTAGTAATATAATTTGCATTCATAGTTCTAGAGTTCACTTTGTATAAAATATAAGTAGAAATTTGATCCTCTAGGTAGGATTTGCGTTAATGGCACAACAAATCCTTATCATATTTTCTAAATTTGTATGGCGCTCTGAGTTTTGCCTAGGGCAAGAAAGATTCTAAAAGTCTATAAACTTTTTTAATTTTTGTATTTATTTTAAAAACCACAAAAACAACAGTAAAGTTCTTTTGGATAATTATAAAATAAATTAATAGTAATACGTTGCCCAGAATTTAACAGGAAGAAAATATTTAGAAATTAAAATGCTAAGTCGATAGAAAGCTGTCATTTTTGTTAACTATTAAGGAATTAAGTTAAACAAAATATTTCAAACAATTTTTTAGACAGCTGTTAAAACGTAGTAGCGACAGGCTTGATTAGCTTCCAACTAATAAGAATCGTTACGTTGCAAAAACTAGTATGAGACTATCCCCATGTATTCAACACACCTTCCTTCCGAGCTCTTAAAATCAAGCCAACTACATAAATAAGAACCCAATTCTTCCCTTTAATGTCCCATCAGACCAATAATCGTTCCCTTACAGTATCAGACAGTGATAAAAGCACCGGGCTTCGTCACTACCGGCGACTCCAACCAGAGTCCCTTGTACTCGTCTTGAATACCAGCATTATGAACCTGCAAACCAACAACACCTGTAACACCAGCTGTTGCATTCTTGAAATCGATGATCTCCGTCGCGGTGCAGGAACTAGCACCTGTGGCAAGCTCGCAGCAGGCCATCTTAGCCACGCCTGTAGCTTTTGTAGCTACAATCTCGCATTGAGCCCATTTTGTGATATCGAATCGAGAGTGGTTGACAACAGTGAACTCCTTGTTTCCAGCAATGTTCATGCCTGGGCGATAATCCCAATGGTAACTATTTGGCGGCTGGAACTGGATAGCGCTTAGAGCATCTCGCAAAGGCGATGTGACGCCCCATACAAGCACAGTGGGATCGTGGGCGGCACCTGTGATTGCATATCTCTTGACGTTAAAGATCCAGCGGAAGTCGCCGATAGTTTGTTTGCTGTAGTAGAGATATCCTCTGGCGTTACCAGTACTGTGGAGTGTGGAGTTCACAATCGTCCATCCGGCAGAGCTGGAAGCCGTCCAACCATTCAAGGACTTGCCATCAAACATGGAGACGAGGTTAGCGTCGCCCCATGGATTTGTGGCTGCTGGGGCAGCGAAGCAAGTGCTTAGAAAAGCAATGGGGGCGATCAAGAAGCTCAAGTTAACCATTTTGAAAGGTTAAATTGTAGTTGAACATGAAGCGCATATTGATGAAAGCGGTGCACTACATCCTTAATATATCATGGTCCATGCTAAGTAAGATGATTTTTTTTCAGGTACGAGGTTCGGCTCTCTCTTTCTCTCCACGTTTGGTCGCTCTTCTTTGCGTTATTTTCCACCAATATTCCACCGTTAAGTAATTAACTAAACTATAAAATCATATATATACTAGTTCCTGGTATCTCGAGATATTTGGTATTATGGAAGACAGGATTGTAAGGAGCAAAGCCTCACTCAAAGGCATGCTAAGCTTGCAAGGATTGAAGGAAGCCGAAGCAGGTACTATAGATGCCGACAGTTAAATAGATTGTTTTATATACTTCGTTGCGGGGCTAATGCGGGGTTAAGGTTAAATGCGGAAATAAACTAGATATTACGAGTAGCCTCAATCCTCATTCATAATACGACGCGCGGAATTCGATCTGGATTAGCCGTCGTAAAGCTATAAATTAGTTTTTCCGCTACAGGAAGGGAAAAGTTCCGATTAACGTGTATTTGGGCTTTGTGGTTTTCTGTTACCCGATCCCTCGCTGTGAATTTCACCGAAAGGTCAATGACAAACCAAGTAAACCAGATTGAGAAGCAATCCCCGGTGAAATACATGAGCGGAGGAATTAAGCATGAGGAGCTCCGTGATAAATTACGGACATGTAACGAGTTCTAATGGTGAGGAGCTTTACCCCGAACAGTTTTCTGGGTTGCATCATATTCATTCATCTGTCGAGACTGTTCTGCTTCCGTGATTATACCTAGCTGCCAACTAGAACTTTGTTATAGTCGAGACGCAATGTTGAACCAAATTGCCAGCTCTGTAGCTATTGCTCTGGCGCTCGTCGATCCAGCGCAAGCCATCTACAGAGCGAATAATCTGGTGCGTCACTAACACTTCCCAATAATCGAAATTTCATTAGAAGGCTATTCTTACTTATCTGAAGGGCAAACTTCCAGCATTGGGCTACAATACTTATAATGCATACAAATGCCAAAATAATGCTGCCGATCTCACTTCAGCTGCTAATAGTATTGTATCTTTGGGACTAAAATCTCTGGGTTACACCTACGTCAACAGTAAGTTTCAGCACAATTCATTACCATACCCTGTGAAGATTTGCCGATTATGGCTGATGTTAACCTTTATCTTATAGTTGATGACTGCTGGAGCGTCAAGAGCGGCCGTGACTCATCTGGGAAATTGCAGGTAGACACTTCCAAGTTCCCCGATGGCATTAGTGGTGCCGCAACGAAAATCCACAACCTTGGCCTGAAGATGGGAATTTATAGCAGTGGGTAGCCCCATATCCAACACGGTTATTTTAAGATTCTCCAGAGTTAATTCTGACTTGCAAATTGCTTTCAGGTGCTGGAACCTTAACCTGCTCTAAGTATCCTGGTAGCTTGGGATATGAAGAAACTGATGCAGCCCAATGGGCTGGCTGGGGAATTGACTGTAAGTTATTGCTGAATATTGCACCGCTACTCCCCATGAAAATAAAAACACGCTTCCATTTTCTAACCATATTGTCTGTGACTATCAGATGTCAAATACGATAATTGTTACTTTCCGTCCAGCGACAACGACCAGTACAAGTTTTGCGTACCAGACACCCAAAACCCAACTGTTGACCCTGGACCATTCGTCAACGGGACATGCAACTACACCAACCAGGCCCCAAAAGGCTATGATTGGTCTACATCGAAGACAGCTGCACGTTTTAACGCGATGCGAGATGCCATTGCGAAACAAAGTCATCCAATGTTGTATTCGCTTTGTGAATGGGGTCAGGCAGACGTCACTTCATGGGGAAATAAGACGGGCAGCTCGTGGAGAACCACTGGAGATATCCAGAGTAAGAATTGAACCAAACTGAAGACCGCTTGTTCGGATTAGCTGACAGTTTACAGACAAATGGACAAGCGTATCGGAATTGTTGAACGAGAACAGCTTCTTACTCAATTCTGTTGATTTCTATGGTCACAATGATTGGGACATGCTTGTAACCTCTTTTCTCTCAAACTTCCGTCTAGTTAAACTGCAGTAGCTGACAAAACGTATAGCAAATCGGAAATGGTGCTCTTACCCTCGCAGAAAGCAGGACCCATTTCGCATTTTGGGCCGCCGGCAAGTCGCCTCTATTGATTGGAACGAATGTAAGCTACTGAAGGTTCATCCTATTGGGAAATATACTGGAGTCCTGACTCGTGCATTCAGCTCTCTGCTATAGCCTCAGCCGACCTGGCTATTCTGAAGAACACATATCTTTTGAATTTCAACCAGGACGCGGTTTACGGCAAGCCGGCGACACCCTATAAATGGGGCTACAATGCAGACTGGACCTTTGATAAGAGTCACCCTGCTGAATATTGGTCAGGGAAGTCATCCAAAGGTGTTCTGGTCCTAATGTTGAACACCGAGAGCGCATCTGCATCCCGCACCATAAGTTTCTCACAAGTTCCGCAACTAAAGGGCACGGGAAGTTCCTTCCAAGTCACGGACATTTGGTCAGGTGCATCTTTAGGATGTGTAGCCACAGGTGTTACGAGAACTCTTGTCAGTCATGATACAGCCGGGTTTCTAGTCGGCGCAGCTTGTACAGCATAGGTTCTCAACTTTTGGGGCAGTGTCCTTCGTAACGTCAGTCGTGGCGTAATGGAACGCTTTCTCGAGGATTATTCATCCAAACCTGAATTATAGTAATAATAACTAAATGATTTTAAAGTTATAAGAGATATGTCCCAGGTCATAGCGATCGATTCAGCTACTGAATCTGCTACTGAACCTCCTAACGCAACCTAGTGAGCATGCAGGGACTGGCCGCTTACCAAGAGAGGATCAAAGGCAGCATTGAACATTGCTTGGCCAACTGTATCTAGGCTTTGCTCAAGCAGATGAGCGTCGGATCAATGTCTTCGAGGGCGTTTTGGCGGCTGATGAAAAAAGCGACTGAAGGCTTTTGAGCACACCCTAAATGACTTGGAAATTACTCAATAAGTTAAGGAAACTAAAGATGCCGTGGTCTGAACGGAAACGACAATGGACTTTAGTACTGATATCCTCTGTGTCGAGATCTCGAGCCCAATCCAGTCGCATCTATCTGCCTGGAATTTTCCGGTTAGAAACAAAGACCAGTCTAAGGGGACTCAGAGCTGGTAATTGTTGCTCGTCCTCGCATGCATTAGAAAGCCTTGGAGCATCACCTTGCAGCAGAGCGACTTTGCTCTCTAGCAAGTGACGCAACACGCTCGGGCGTTTGAACCGAAAGCAAAGATGTCTGATAACCCAGAATTAGACGAAGTTAGGGGTGATACGCCTTCAGACAACACGGCAGATGAACTTGTATCCGAACTGGCTGGGAGGATGAGGGGCCTGGAGTTTGACACACGTGTAGCTCAGAGTCAACTATTTGAGGCTCTCTTAGCAGATACCCACGGTCTACGGTATCTATTAATTCGTTGCGGTACTGTGCTTCCGGCTCCAGGGGGGCAAGTTTCTCGCGGCCACAACCGAAGTCTCGGACCCGATCCCCCTTTCATTTTACATCCGGACCTTTATTGGGAGTTAGACCTGGAGATGTCTTCCAAAATCAGCTCCTCTCATTTCTCACTCTACGGAAAGAGACGCATGCTAATATCAAGTAATTGGATATGCTACATTCTTCAATATTCACTAACGATTGGAAAATCACTTTCCAAGCAAAAACCCACTTCATAAAAGCACATACTAGTCTGGACTTATAGAACTGAGATTTCAATTCAGAGGGTGCTCTCCTCATGAAGTGCAAGCTCCAAATCCTGGCGCTTAGCCAGCTACTATGGTGCTCTCTCCCCGAGCTCCCTATCCGAGAAAATTACTCGAAACTTGACGGGGTGCACCATAAAACAACTGTTTCCCACCCCACTAAGATTGGTAAACCCCCGGCCGCCAAATATAGCATACCAAAAGAACGCCCCAAAAATCTTGCCATCCTAGCACCAGGAAATATACGAAAGAAAACGAGGCCTTGTAGACATTAGCTCGAGCGAGACCTGAAGTCGTTCTGAAAACTATACTTCAGCTATGACACCTATCCCGAGCAACTTTTTAGCTATTGCTGACACTAGCTTAAGAAAGTTTGTGAATAGACAAATCTTAATTAAGCCTGGTACAGTGCTCCCAGGACCAGTAGTATTACCACAGTAATACGGGCTGTATTCGAAGGGGTCTTCAATATCACTGCATTTATGAAGGGTGGAAATTCGAGGGGGATAAATAAAAAGTTTCCTGTAAGAGATACGGACAGAATACGATTAATACTATAGTACAAAGAATACCCGCATTTCGATCCCCCCTTCACTCCTGGCTTAAGATCTACCCCTCTACCCAGCGCCTTTAAAAGCTATATTTAATTTATTTTCAAATGTAATGATTTCTCAGAAAAGTACTATATTCTTTTATACAAGAGGGATGTAAAAATTCTTATAAAATATCGAAATTTAAATTAAATTGCGCAGGGGACTCTAATTCTCCTGGACACTACTATATTCTTGTATACCACTATAGTATTTTGGAAGGGTTTCAATACTATGTATTTTAAAAGGTGGTATTTAGATGTAATACGTTCGCCATAACTGCTCTCTTGAACGGTTGTAAACCAGATAGAATTTGCCCCTAGCTTACCTGGTTGGGTGTTAGTAGGGCACTAGTGACAGGCTATATAGAGCAACCATTAGAACATCAAGAGTTTCTCTCCTTAGTCAATATAATCTCTATTATCCTGCTTCTAGGCCCCTGTAAGCGATCGTTACACTACAGACTCTAGATTTCCAATAAGTTGTATTTTATACGGGAGATACTACTGGAAGCACTAGTCCAGAATTGGGTGTGGGTAGCCAAACCGGAAATTTCACTATTGGCAGGAAAACTAGGATCGATCTTGTGTTTAGAATAATACCCTTACCTGTTTAGGTAGTCTTGTATTTTTAAGTCAAGATATCCAGACTGAATATCGTCCAGGTTCATGGACTGTAGCATCCGATTCGGAGCAAGAGAGAAGCGTTTCTAAAACCACCAAAATATCTATTGAAATGGCTGAAAGTAAATTAAATTTGGTGTTCTCTATGCCAGGTACTTGAGAACGCAGAGCGGGATGTTACTTCAAGAACTATTTGATACTACAGAACAAAACAAGATATGGCAGAGCAAAGGCAGTCTGGGGAGGTTGACAAAGAGCTAATTGTCTTAGCTGGCCTAGGATTTACGAGTTCTGTGTGATTAAGTCCTGTTGATCCAATATTTTTCCTACCCAGCAGTAACTTTTTGTTTTGTGAAAGTATTTTGTCCATTCCATTTCCAATTTGCTGTTGTCAATTGACTTCAGTCGGAAGTAGTACAGAAAGTCCGAGCTGATGCGTTTCGGCTTATCTTCGGAATGTTGATCCTCAGCGCTATTTCCATCAGACCATGTACAACTTCTTTCAATCCCGGACCTCAAGCCAACCTCCTCTGCGCAACAAACACTCCTTGCGCAAATAAAGCCACGCACGGCAAACATGGATCTTCTCTCTTCAATTCGCAAATCTGGCTCCCGCGGGGGAGTCAACTTCTCCTGGGACGATGTCCAAACCTCCCAACACCGCGAGAACTACCTTGGCCACTCCTTGATGGCGCCTGTCGGCCGCTGGCAGAAGAATAAAGATCTGTCATGGTATGCTAAGGGCGATGATGGAAAGCCCGAGGGAACTGAAACTGCGGAAGAAAAGAAACAAAGGGAGAGGAAGGAGGAGATTAGGCGGATAAAGGAAGCAGAGGAGGATGCGCTTGCGAGGGCACTAGGATTACCGGTTAAGGAGAGAGGCGTTACGGGGAGTAATGCGATTGCAGTTGGGGAGTTGAATAGGGTGGTTAAGGAAGCTGGGGTGGGTGAGGTTGAGGAGGGGGATAGGGAGGATACAGGGAAGGGGAGGGGCTTTGGTGACTTTGTTGGAAAGGTTAGTGGGGCGGAGGGAATGGTAGATATAGGCGGGGAGCCGCAGATGGGTGGGTTGGTTGGAGAGCAGGATGGGAAGAGGGTTAAGAGGGGGGAGGAGAGGAGCAGGAGTCGGGAGCGCAGACATAGACATCGTCGTCATCGATCACGGAGTGGGGAAAGAAGACACAGGTCAAGGAGCGGGGAGAGACATAGACGCAGACATAGAGACGATAGGGAGGAACGGAGACCTAGGAGCCGGAGTTTGGAGAGACGAGAGAGAAGGAATAGGAGTAGAAGTCCAGAGAGGAGAAGAGAAAGGGACGTGAAGGATGAGAGGAAGTCGAGGAATGATAGGCCGAGACGCAGTCGTTCTCCTCATGGCAGAGAAAGGAGGCCAGGAGACTCGGACAGGAGGCGATGACATCGTGGCGGATGCCTGTAGATTGCTCGGATTTTGATTTAGCGATGGCGTTTAGGTTTATCAAAATAACGGGACACGATTGGTACCATGAGGATACTTTAGAATGAATTTCAGAGATACGGTTCTAGAACCGTTAGAATGACTAGGAGTTTACTATCAAGACTATGCTTTGGTGGAGTAACTGTTCTTGCCATCATTGACACTAACACCCCTTAAATCCGAACTGGCCCGAACTCCCAGAAATAAACACCAGCATGTATCACTTGTCCCCATGTGCATTACGCATGTTGTTGACTGCCTTCACTCCCTTAACCATATATTTATGACCTCGGTACCTCTTCTGCGGGATCAGAAGTATCCCTAATAAGACATTCTCTAGTACGCTCTGGTGAAGAGTTCCGTGTCATCTTCTCCGTGAATTATTCCTGAGTGTCTCAGCTTACAGCCTTCTTCAGCCTTCCTATGCTACACCTTCGCCTTCTCCCTCCTAACTTCCCAACGCCACCATCGATATCCAACTTGATCTAGAGTACTTTCTAGGTACCCCGAACGCAATAATACCCCAGAAAAAAAACACAACACGCCTGCAGACTCAAATAGTACTGTATAAGAGAGTGGGAGGCAACATTGCCACACACCAATATGGACTTCACGAAGTTGAGAGCGGCGGCCCTGAAAGATGGAGATGACGAAGAAGCTGTAACAGTTAATACTCGAGCCCTGATCGATAAAGTACTTGCACGATACTCCGGGGAGTGGACAACACTGAGAGAATTAATACAAAACGCGGCCGATGCCCAGGCAACCAGTGTCACCATCAAGTTCGAGACTCTACCCTCAGCACAAGTTCCTCTTTCGAATACTACAAATCAGTCAGAGGTTCTGAAGCACGTTCTTTTGAACCATACTCTGCGGAGATTATTGGTTACGAATAATGGACAGGCGTTTGGGGTCAATGACTGGTCGAGATTGAAGAGGATCGCGGAGGGAAACCCCGACGAGACAAAGATTGGAGCTTTTGGCGTAGGATTCTACAGCGTCTTTGCAGATTGTGAGGAACCTTTCGTCAGTTCGGGAGACCAGGCTATGGCATTTTATTGGAAGGGAAACTCTCTATTTACCAGAAGACTACAATTGCCCGCTGAAGAAGGAAACCCGAATACAAGCTTTGTACTCGACTACCGGAACAGTACCACACCTATGCCGAACCTGTTGTCTATTTGTCAGTTTTTAGCGACCAGTTTGACATTCGTGGCGTTACAGAAGATCGAGTTATATGTGGATGACTGGAGAATTGTTTTGCTACAGAAGAAGGCCGCTCCGAGTATCGATGTGCCGATTGCCCGAGATGTTGAGACGAAGACGAAGGACGGGTTGATGAATGTCAAAAGTATGAGCCGAGAGAGCGTACAGATGGATGCTACATTTATGAATGTTGTTGGATGGAGGCCCTCCCCTTCTGCGTCGATCTCAAAGCCAGGAAGTTATGATAATGCCTATGGAACGACTAACGCTGATGTGCCTTCTTTGAGATCTTTTTTCTCAAGACTGACCTCAAGCACCAGTCATAATCAACTAAAGACTCAGAAAATGAAGGAAGAAAAGGCCCTGCAAGATATTGTTCTCGAGGACTTGACTGCACTGACCACGGCGAATGTCTTTCTCCGGGTTACTACAGCTCAAGCCAAGACTTCCATCGGTGCTTCGTTTGCTGCTGAGTTGGAGCGAGCTACCAAGAAGCCGCCCCCTAAAACCACTAAGCTCGCAATTCTCACCTCATCATATGACGAGACTGCTCTCTCGGCTAAGGAGAACCCAGTGGCAAAGGGTGTGGATATCTTTGCTTCTGTCTTGCCTGGAAAGAAACCCGGCGGCCGCATTTTCATCGGTTTCCCTACCCATCAAACTACCGGAGCAGGCATGCATCTCTCAGCACCATCAGTCATTCCCACGGTTGAGCGAGAATCGATAGACTTAAACGCTAGATGGGTTAGAACTTGGAATTATGAGATGCTTCGAGTCGCTGGTATCATGGCCAGATTGGCGTTTGCTAATGAGATGGCTGATCTCTCCGAAAAGCTCAAGCGCGCAGCTGAGCTTGCTGGACATGGCACGAAGGTCAGAAAGGAGGAGATTGCCCAGTTCTTGCCTGAAGCTTTGCACACGCTGAAGACTTTCACTTTTGGAGAGTCCACGCCTAGCTCACAAGTCTCACAGCTCATCGAAGAGGCATTCTGGACTGCTTACAAGAAGCCATCCATTGAGATTTACAGCACCAGAGGTGTTTTACCTACAGGCAAGGTTCGTTTGGCGACTGAAGATTTGAGTGGTTTTGTTGAAGGTATACCGGTCGTTCCTAAGGAGTTGGCCGATGAGCCATTCGTTAGTAAATTGAAGGATTTCGGGCTCATTACCGAGATCACCATTCCCGATGTCAAGAAAGAATTGGAAGCCAAAGCCTTGAATAAGGAGCAACTTGTTCAGTTCATTACTTGGGCTGGCAAGAAAGCAATCACTGGTGATATGGACGGGCCAACTATCCACTCCCTGATGGATGTCGCCGTTGCCATTGCCGAGGAGCAGACAGGGTCTAGTGGCATTATTCCGCTGGGCAGTATTACTAACTACTTAATCGTCACCAAGATTCCAGCTGAAGTCCCGATCCCCCCGACTACAATTCCTTTCCAATTCACCCGGTCTTCTTCTCTAGCTGAGCTCCAAGCACTCGGATGGGAGCCACTTGAGATCGTACCATGGCTTCGCTACCTGATTGAGTCAAATGCTGTGAGACCGGCCGAACAGAGTCTGAACTCCTCCGTTGCATTCGCAGCCCAAACCCTTCAAATCTTGTCACGAGCCTGGGATGTCATGAGCCCAAGCTCTAAGAATACGGTTGTTTCGCTAGTTCAGCCCATTACCATCGTCCCCACAAGGTCCGGTATGAAGAAGCCAGGAGAGGCATTCTTCCAGCACGTCAAGCTCTTCGATGATCTTCCCATTGTCACACAATGCCCTGGTGTCAAGGAGAAGTTCTTTGCAGCAATTGGAGTTCGTAAGACTGTCGATCTCGAGACCATCTTTAACCGCTTGCTTGCTCCTGCCGGTACGGAATATAAGGATCAAGCCAAGAGACCCAACTATCGACATATGGAAGTTATCAAATACCTAGCCTCTGTCAGAGATGACATTCCGGCTGATGATATCAAGCGGCTGAAGGCTTCCCAGATCTGCCCTGCTGAAGCCGGTCCCAAGGGTCTTGAGCCTACGCAAGGAACAGCTAGACTTTACCGAGTATCCGAATTATTCGAGCCGAGGGATGATTTACGGGACCTCAAATTACCAATAATCCAGTGGCCTGGCCCTCCTAGTAGCTATCGAGCTCGCAGTGTGGAGGGTCAATTCCTCACAATGCTTGGTCTTAGAGCCTACCCAAGCGTTCCCGAACTTATTGAGCAGATGGCCTCCGATGATGTCGAGCTACGCGAGAAGTCCATGAATTACTTCATTGCGAACCACCACATCAACGGTTACGCCAACTTCGCTGTTGGGTCGACGACAAAAGTAATCCTCTCTCTGCAAGGTGATGGACGTTTGGTCAGTCCAGCAGAGTGTTTCACGAATGAGAAATGCGCTGTGCTCGGGTTCAATATATTATCCAAGGATCTCCATGCTCACGCCAATAAGTTCGGTGTTGCTATGGATCCTCCGATGAATGAATGTGTGAAAAGACTTATCGCCAGTCCTCCTCGGACTCGAAAGGACGGCACTATCGTCTTCACATACTTCACCACCCGTCTCAACGAACTTGGTCAACATAATGTCACCGCCCTTGAAGATGCTAGGATCGTCCCCATAGTGACTGGTGCGGTAGACAAGGACGGCTACTCCGAAATGAATGTTAATGGAACAATCTGCCGAGAAAAGTTACCGTATGCCAAAAAGTCTAATGGAACTCTACGACTGCTTACTCCACGCCAATGCTATCTTGGTGTCTCAACAGCATACGGCGCAATATTTGAGTTCATAGACTTTGGCAACGAAGCTAATGCCTTCCTTCTCAAGTGTGGTTCAAAGAATGAGCCTACCAAGCCGGAAATTGCAGCCATGCTCTGCAAGGAGCCTGCCCGCTTGCTTGGTACTTTGCAGACCCCTGAAAAGTATCTCGACCTTTTGAAGACCTTGGCAGATGCTATGCCCCAGCTCAAGAGGGACAAGGAATTGTGGAAGACAATGAAGACTTCCAAGTTCTTGCTAGGGTCTATTGAGATTCCGGGGAACAAGGAGAATCGTAAGTCCAAGAGTGGGTCCGCTGTTGAGGATGGCTACCAGTCTGAGGAAGATCCGGACGCTGAGAATGCACCCATTAAGCAATTCAAACTCGCTCTGCCGAGTCAAATCATTGTCAATGATGATTACATCGGCTACCGACTTTTCAGAGGATCTCTAATTTGTGCACCAGAAGAAGAGAAACTCGAAATGTTCTACACAGCTTTAGGTGCTCAGCCGCTACACAGTTTGGTGCAAGAGACCTTGCGTCTTGGATCTACAGTCGCCAAGCAGGACTCTGCCGTAAAACTCCAAATCCATGTCCTTGAACGGTCGAAGCTGTTTTTGCATGAGTATCAGCGCTCTGACATCAAGCACGACAGCCGCTGGCTTGAAAAGAACCTCACTGTTCGAGTAGTCAGCTCGATTAACCTTCAGCGATCACTTCGGGGCTACAGCCTGTCACATACGGAGAAGAGATCTGCTGCCGAGACCAGTGATAGATATAAGGGCTCCACATTGTTCATCATTGCTGGAAACTACGATACCTATCAAATCAGTCAAGCTGTCTGTAAGTTGCTGCTTGATCGACCGAACCAAGGCGCCTTCCTCACATTCGAGTCTTTCCTTAATCTCAACTTATACCAGTTGAGATCTCGTGGATACAATGTAGAGCGTATTCTGCGTGCCAAAGCTGCCGAGCAACGCATCGCGGAAGAGGACCGTAGAAAGCAGCTTGAGGCAGAACAGCAACAGATCAAGGAGCAGGAAGAGCAATGGAATCAGCAACACCAAGCCCCTCCGCCTATAGCTGCTCGCGAAAGACGCCCTTCGTCTTCTGAGAAGCCTATGCCAGGAGCATTCGGAGCCGATTCTCCGGAGAATTCCCCACTTCCTGCCACGAGAAATAACAATAGGTCGCGTGGCTTATTCTCTGGTCTAAAGGAGAGACTCGGCATCAACAGCAGTAGTAGCGACTCCGCCCAAGAGCAGCTTGAGAACTTCATGGGTGCCGGTGGCTCCTCCCACAACCATCAACATCAAGATCCACCCCCAACCTACGACGAAGCCAACAAGGGCACAGGCCAAGTCTCCAAACATGGTCAGGGTCAGGGTCAGGGTACAGAACAAGTTTCCTCTCCTGCTGCTGTCCAGCAAAACCTTCTCAATGCCATCCAAGCCTCTCGCGCCCACGACTCCTCGACCTTGTTCTCCCCTCCCACCACCCAAACCATCAAAGAGCAAGCCACCTACTGCGACACCACCCCTTCACAAAACATCACCTACCTCGCCGACGCCTCAAACGGTACCCGAATATTTGTCTCCAAGACCCTCGCCTCCCATTCCACTTTCCTCGCCCAGAATGTCACCGCCCTCAACTCCTTCTCCATCCTCCTCTCCGAAGTCTCCGACATCTACGCTCTACCTCGAAAGGCCATGCACATATTCTTCGACGAGAGCGGTGGCACCATCGCCTTCAACTCGAGTGGAAGTATCTTCTGTAATTTCAGATTCTTCCAGCAGTTGCAGCAGCGGAAGGTGGAAAGCGGCGGGCGAGAGGCTAGGACAGAGGCTGCGGCGTATTGGTGGATTGTGGTGGCGCATGAGTTAGCGCATAATCTGGTGAAGGAGCATAATTCGGATCATAGTTTTTATACGTAAGCCCTGCCTCTCTTCCTCATAGACTACTCCAAATGAAGAAAGCTAACATAAGAATAGTGAGATGCTGATTGCGAACTATTTCCCCAAGATGATGGCCAAGGCTGCTGGATATGCGGAGCCTCAAGTCACGTCGGATTCCGGCATGAGGGAAGTCAGTTTGTTGGATTAGAGGCGTTTCTGCATTTGGGTCCGGTGCATAGTGCATGTAGCGCATCATAAGCATTGCGGGCGTACGTGCAGTGGAGATATAGACTCTGCTTTAGATTCTTATTAGAGAATAAAGAATGATTCGTGAAGCGCTTGCTGTACTTTACGTGACACTCAGTGAGGAATTCAGGCCCAAAAGCCTCTGTTTAGGAATAATACTCTCACTACGCTCCTTGGTAAGCAATAATCAACATTCCCCTTCGATTTCCGGGAGATCCCAGGTAATATGATTTCTCACCAATCATCGTCTGAACATCGCGAGCGCTACAGTTTCGCATATTTCACGAACCAAACCTCTCGTTCGTTTTCAGGCCTTTGTCAACTTACAGGGAGGAAATCCATTATAAAACGCATTTTATCAATATCTTCGTGCGAAAATATCCTGAGGGTGATGGTGGAAGAAAAAGGGAGGGGAGATTGGAGTCCTTGGAGCGGTTGAAGGAGGACGATATTGCTAGAGCGAAGGCGAACTGAGGAAATATTGATTGGAGGAGTATTCCACGATGATTCAGATAAGCTACGTTTGACTTGAGGATTTCGGTCCCAATATGCCTTAGCCGTTGCTTGTGATGTGTAGCCAAAGCGGCATCACAGCATTTAGCTTTATTTCAAAATGGGCAGGGCTTGAGCAATTGACTAGACATGAACATTTAAGATATTATTATATTTATATTTATTACGTGCTATTAAGTTTAATTAGGCTCCTCGGGTCTCAGTACCGCTTTTGCTGTCCACTGTGAACCTTGCTACTAAGCGAGGTCTTCAAGGACAAGCTCAGGGGCTCGCTTGACAAAACTCTGATCGGGAGCCTGCCTTCGTCCATGGAGATAAGTAACTTGCTTAGAGATACAAATAGAATTCTTGTTGAGTTGGCATATGAGCGGAAAACAGGGAGGCCGGTAATTCATATTCAGATCATTAGCTACCATCAAGACCGCCTCGCTTAATTTGGGTGGCGGTCGCCTTTCCCCGCATCTCCTAATTTCACACCTGGAGGCTGGATCGTTAACATCATACTGTAGAATTCACCCCATCCAGTTTGATTCTCGAAAGGTCGCTTTCTATGAATCTCTCTTTGTAATTATGGCCGAAATATGAAGAAGGGATCCGAAGGAGTAGATCAACGCCCGTTTACGCTGCCAGCTTCGGTGGCTCCACAAATCCGTGGAGAAAGTAGTTGTTGATACTCCTCCTACATCATTTGTGATAGCAAGACCACCTCGAAGATTTACTATGTTTTCCCGGCTTCCACTCGAGTTGAGGCTTGAAATTTGGAAGCTCTCTGCACCGGGCCCCAGAACCGTCATCCTAGAAAACAATCACTACCCTAGGCGCTTACCCGCAGACCAAGAACTACCTCATTTCGAGGGTTGGACTTCACCGACATTTAATCCTGCCATTCTATTCATCAATAGAGAGTCTCGTGAAGAAGGCTTGAGGTCGTATCAACTTGCCTTTGGCTCGCCGTCGCACCCATCGAAAATATATTTCAACTTCGCAACTGATACACTCCGCTTGGGTAACGGTAGATGGAATCAAGAATTCAATAGACAGGAATGGTACGGTGTGGACGGACTACTTGAGAATGGACCAAGCGTTTATCTCCTGAAGATACTGCTTGGGAGGGGCGATCATCGCGGTATGCACAAGGGTGAATACCAAGTCGAAGACATCGAAAGGGTAGAGAGACTGGAAATCGACATCTCCAAGGAGGTCTATGACACGCGCAACTTCTGCTGGCATGAGATTTGGCGTTGCAAGGCGTTGAAGCAACTAGTTCTCATGCCATGGGAAGACGGAAACACGCGATTGGGGTCACGCTATCAGTTGTTGAAGATCTATAGGAAGTCTTTGAGGAGAGTTGCGGCTGCTCATCCTGATTGGGTTGTCCCTGAAATCCGGGTTGAGTCTGCCTGTTCGGAATTTGGCCATTGGGGAACGGTGACGAGGAATTGTAAACCAAAGAAAATACCAACACTGGCGGGTGAGCCTATTGACTGGAAAACCTGGACTCCAGCAGTGTTTCAGTAAGGTACTGGAAATTTACGAGGAGTCAAGGATATAATGGGAATTCTCATCTAATCCTGAAGTTTTGCCATGCGAATAGTGATATAACTACAATGCGGGACTTGAGGAAGGCATGGATGGCCAAGTTGTAAGGGCGTGACAACCATAAGTGAAAATTCATAGCAGTTCCCACTACCTCACTTTCCACCTTGTGAACTCTTGGGCAGCTAGGAATGAGCGTTGAGCTCTTCCATGGAAGCTACAAATTCTAAAGGCGCGAGCGAGAAGCCAGGTAATCACGGCAAATTAAATTGATTCATAGGAATACAAACTTGAACAAGAGCTCTCCGATTGAGTAAAGATCTAGAACAGAAAAGTGTCGTCCGGCGACTAAGAGTAAGCTTACACACCCCCACCTCCGGTCATTGCTCACCCCATCTCAACAATCTCCTTGTCGGTGAGTCACGTCTCCTGGCATAACAACCTTCCTCTTTGGCCTCTTCGTGTTGCTTAATGGAAAAGTATATCCTCACATATTATATGCTTTTGTTTCTGAATAACTCCCTTTTAAACTTCGAGTTGTCGTCACAACCCCGCCATCAAAAAACTACCCTACCCCCACTCTTCCGCTCCTCTCCAAAATGGAGATCCCAGACCAACAGACTCTGAAAGACACATCGGTTGAGAACCATCCCTCGGTTACTGAATATTACAAAGAACGGGATGCTCTAATTAGGAAAGAAAACTCTCAGCGTAGTGGTCAGTTCCCAGCTCATCTCCAATTCGGCTGCCGCTAAATTGCCAGAGACCATGAGTTCCGCAAATCGCTCTCCCCAACTGCCCAAGCAGCTTGCACCATTGTCTCCAAAATCCGTCAAGAAGAACAAGCTGCCATCTGGACCTCCCTTGCCTCCAATGCGGCGGGAGAAGATCATGAACTCTTTCCTGGGATGATTTTCAACACTGCTAGAGCACACATGCCTACCACCAAGCTCTGGAAAATCATCGAGAAGATGCCGAAAGGAGCATTATTGCATTGCCATTTGGGAGCAACTGTAAATCTGGAGTGGGTATTCAGAAAAGCCCTCAACACGCCTGGGATGTGTATTTCCTCATCTGTACCTCTGGCTGAAGAAGCAGCGAGAGCCAGCGAGAAGACAATCATCAGCGTACGTTTCAGAACCAATCCTGACGCGAACGCGCCATCTATCTGGTGTTCAAATTATATTCCTCTGCAGTTCGTTCCTCTCACCAAATCAGCAGCTTCCTTCCCAGACGGCGGTACAGACGGCTTTATCACATGGTTAGTCAACCGCTGCGTACTCTCCCAAGACGATGCCGTCTCTCATCACTTGGGCGTAGATGATGTTTGGAAGAAGTTCCAGGCTTCTTTCATGGTCATCGGTCCTGTGATTTTTTACGAGCCTATTGCCCGACCGTTCATTCAACAATTTCTTAGGTCCTTGAAAGCAGATGGCGTGAAGTGGGCAGAGTTCAGGGGTATGAATGGAAATGTTCGTCTTGAGGGACAGCAAGACCCTGTGGAAAGCAGAAGCTTCTTTGTGAAATTAATTCATGAGGAGATTGAGAATTTCATGGCAAGTGATGAGGGAAAGGGCTTTAATGGTGCAAGGCTTATTTGGGATTCTTTGCGGAGTTTTGATAGAGCTACTGTCTTGGAAGGTAAGCATTTTAATCTCATTGATGATATCAAGAGCATATTTATCGGGAGATTTAACGAAATCATAGACATGAGATTATGCATCGAAGCTAAGAAGCTCTACCCCAATCTCATCTCTGGCTACGACCTTGTCGGCCCCGAAGACGACGGCCGCACCCTCCACGACCTCGCCCCCGAACTCCTCTGGTTCCGCAAAGCCTGCAAAGAAGCCAACCTCACCATTCCCTTCTTCTTCCACGCCGGCGAATGTCTCGGTTCTGGCTCCCCAACAGACCACAATCTCTACGATGCCATTCTCTTCAAAACCCGTCGTATAGGTCATGCCTTCTCATTGTTCAAACATCCGCTTTTGATCGACATGGTAAAGAAAGAGCAGATTCTAATTGAGAGTTGTCCGATTAGTAATGAAGTGTTGAGGTATTCGGCGAGTATTCTAAGTCATCCGTTGCCGGCGTTGTTAGCGAGAGGGGTGCCGGCCAGTTTGAGTACTGATGACCCAGCTTTAATGGGGCACGGGAGCGCGGGGATGACTTGTGAGTTTTGGCAAGCGTTACAGGGGTGGGACAATCTTGGTCTGGCTGGATTGGTAAGTGGAGCTGGACTCCGAATAGGGGTTTTCTGATGCTGAAATAGGGATCAATGGCGCAAAACAGCGTTCGTTGGGCGGCCTACGAAGATCAGGATGACGATGAGTGGTCTAAGGACGTCTCGGCTGGAGAGAAAGGAAGTGGATTGAAAGCAAGGCGAATCAAAGAGTGGAATTCTGAGTGGGAGATTTTCTGCCAGAGAGTCGTGCATGAGTATGGAGAGGCCTATTTAGCGAGGAACTGATGAGAAATAATGGGGCTTATTTTCTCCCTTCTTTGCAATGGCGGGTCGTATTCTCAAGTGTTGTTGCTTCACATCCTACCAGGCGTTCAAAATAGACTTAACTCTGTCTAATTTTCAGTTGCGGGGACTAATTCAACATTTTACAACGAGTTCAAGACATAACTCTGTGCAGGAAGGTTGCCCTGTCCTCAGCGTTGCACTTTCTTCTACGCTAGCTTGCGGATTTATTAGCTGAGAGAAGTACAGGGAGGGATATAAGATCGATGGATTCAATCTGGGAATTTTCTTATATTATAAAGCAAACAACGCCTGAGAGTTGGCAAATACTCTAGCACTATAAGGCACTTAGGAATTAGTATAATAGAGGGTTAATTAATTTAGCAAGGTTTAATTATAGCGTATTATTAAATCTTTGATTTTTAGAGTCTAAATAAATAGCTTGAATTTTACATCAGTTACTGACAGTCAATATCAGTTAAGTCACTCAGTTGCCTTGCAGCATGTCAGTCGTCAGTTGGCTATATTGGGCTGACTGATCACTGACTGACTGACTTATTGGACACTCTGAATGGGATGAGGAGTGGAGAACGGCGTCTCCAAATCGTGGAATATAAGTTCAGGTTTTCCTGATTTCCT
Organism: Bryoglossum gracile; assembly: GCA_037952635.1. Taxonomy (NCBI): domain Eukaryota; kingdom Fungi; phylum Ascomycota; class Leotiomycetes; order Helotiales; family Bryoglossaceae; genus Bryoglossum; species Bryoglossum gracile. The sequence continues at coordinate 99,093 of JAPZPB010000058.1, read as the reverse complement.
GTATAAATTTCCTGAATCAGCGAGGCAGAATCCAGGGCCGGACGAAACCCGTTTGCAACCCGCGGTACCAGGGCGAATTTTATTACATCAAGATTGTTACCATACTTGACGATCATCACCGGCTTGGCTCTTCTTGTGCTACGTCCGTGGATCTGCATAGAATCCGAGGTAGGAATGCCTAGATATCAACGTACAGGAGAACTGTCAATGAAAGGGGGGGAAGCCACAAGTGAAAGATGTTTAATATTGCCTCCCTGTATGCTCTCTGACTAGAGACAAATGGGATGGCAAAAAAAAAAGCTTAGCTGTCAAAATGTCGTGCGAGGTAATGATTACTCCCTGGATACTACCTCAAGAAGTAACATGATTGATTCTACATCGTCGCTGCCAGGCTGGAGACAGATGACCGAGGGAAAATAAGGTCAAGAAATGCTTTTGGGGGTCAAAGACGCTGATTCTAGGACTACTTATTACGCAAAGAAGTTAGAGAAGCCAGGAAACACCAAAAGTCTAATTATAAAGATAAGGAAAAGCAGTAACCAGAGAGTAAAAAACTACCGATTGGAATGATAAATCTTCGCAGCATTGGCCGGCAAGCTTGGATGAAGCTCAGTGAGAGAGGTGACTTCCGGTACCCTCCGACTCGTATGGTACCGGCAATTGATTGCCAGAATGGCAATGCTTCAAAGATTAATGCTTCAAAGATTCATGAGATCGAGAGGAGTGGTGCGATCTCTGGCACGTGCCTCACCGCCCAAGCACCAAATTCTGCCGAAGCAAAGTTGAAATTATTTCTGCGTCCTCAAATCAAGCTCACTCTTCTGCATACCTTTGCCCACACACCACAACCTCGAATCAACTTTCAGATCTCCTAAAGGATTTATAGACCCTCAACTAAGGCATCATGTCTTCCGACGAGATTGTCTGGCAGGTAATCAACCAGCAATTTTGCTCCTTCAAACTCAAGTTTGTCCCCTCCATCCCTCACAAAGCTTAATCCTGACCTTTGCAGAACCACGAAAGAAAAGAACTTCTGTCGCAACGAATATAATGTTACTGGTCTCTGCAATCGCCAATCTTGCCCTCTTGCCAACTCCCGATATGCCACTATTCGCGCTCATCCTGGCTCCGGAACTCTCTATCTCTACATGAAGACTATCGAGCGCGCACACACTCCCTCGAAATTATGGGAACGCATCAAGCTTTCTCAAAACTATGCCAAAGCTCTTGAGCAAGTCGATGAGCGGTTGATCTACTGGCCAAAATTCCTAATTCACAAGTGCAAGCAAAGATTGACCAGATTGACACAAGTTGGAATTCGGATGCGGAGATTGGCAAAAGAGGACGAGAGATTGGGCGAGAAGTTGGTTCCTAAGATGGCGCCGAAAGTCAAGAGGAGAGAGGAGACAAGGGAGAGGAAGGCAGAGGCCGCGGCGAAGGTTGAGAGGGCCATTGAGAGGGAGTTGATTGAGAGATTGAGGAGTGGTGCTTACGGAGATCAGCCATTGAACGTTAGTGAAGCGATCTGGAAGAAGGTCTTGAAAGGGCTGGAGAGAGGTGGAGAGGGAACAAGAGATGAGGATTTGGATGAAGGGATTGAGGAGGATGAGGACGAGATAGAGGGAGAGTATGAAGACGAGGAAGGAGTTGGGGACGTGGAGTATGTTAGTGATTTGGGGGAGGACGAAGAGGACTTGGGTGATTTGGAGGACTGGCTTGGAAGCGAAGAAGATGCTACGGGGTCTGAGGAGGATGATAGTGAGGACAGTAGCGAGGATGGCAAGGCAGGCACAAAGAGGAAGAAGGCTCCAACGACGAAGAGACAACCAAAGAAGAGAGTTGCAAAGATGGAACCGGAGTATGAGTACGAAGAAGAGTTCGAGGCTCCTCCGAAGCAGTTGGCATTGGCTCGTTGATTTGGTCCTGCTTGCATACACTTGGCTTTGCTTTTAATGGATATTGTATATGAATAGATACATATACATAATAATTCCGAGACCCCAGAAAAAAATCGAAATGAAGAAATCTTCCAGTACAATTCTATTATTCTTTTGTTTTTGAAATTGGTCGTGGCGGCTATTTAGAGTTGGCCTGGAAGCTTGAAGTGGGGTCGCTCTTGCACATCGCCCCGAAACATGTTTCAACTCAATTCACAAAACGCATGAATGAAAGACAACCACACAATCACAACAACAAGCCTCATTTACGACCTTCAGAACGGACAAAACCTGTTCGCGTCTCTTTAATCAACTTCTATTCAACTACAAAACTACGCGCTACAATTACCAAGCCGTTACAGTACTCGGGCGCACACTGTTTTGAAGGGATACCAACATGGCAGCGTCTTACTTCTCCTCCCTTCTCACAACCACAACCTCTCGTGTTGCTACCCTCCGCCAAAATATACTCCCTACCGAGACCGATGGCGACACTGAAGATGACACCCATATCTGCCGTGTGCTGCGAACCTACTACACTGAAAAAGGGCGTTCCTTCCCGGCTTGGCTGCCCCCCGATCCAAAAGCCCCTCCACCACCAGTCGTTCAACCTATATACTCGCAATCAAGTGTTGGAGCTCGTTATGGAGGTGGCCCACCAAATGGCGGAGGTGGCAGTTCGTTGAGTAGTCTCTGGGATCAGCAACCACAGCAACAAGGAGGGCAGGAGCAGCAGAGTCTGAGGCAAGGTCGAGGAGCAAGTGGGAGAATGGGACAACAGCCGGCAGCGAGACCGAATCCGTTCTCAAGACAACAGAATGCTGAGACAGCTCCGCAAGTACAAGCTAGACCTCTGCCATCGGCTTCAGCCAACTCGTACCAAAGAACTGGTGCCGGCGCCTACTCAGAAACCCCTCCAGGCAGTTCTTCAGGTCCCATGTCTGCCCGCGACCGTCTACGAAATATGGGTCGAGGTGGTCGTCAATCGCCTGCTCCTACACCAGCCGCTACTAGGCCGGGGGAGGCACCGAGGGCGAATAGTTACAACAGTGGAAGTAATTACGAGGATCGCTTTACGCCTGGGGGAGATGGTAGGAGTCAGATCGGGACTGGTGGGGAAAGACCATTTGTTGCGGCCACCGCACCCTGGGCAAATAATGAGAGTGAGTTCAGTGGTGGAGGTTACAGTGCGCCGAGTGCGAGACAAGGACTTCCTCAGGGACCAGCTGCTGGGAGGAGGGGCCCAGGATTGCCGAGTGGACCTAGAGGGATGAGGTAGTTGGATATGGGTTGCTGTTGGATAGGGTGGCAGCATTGTGGATATGGGCATGGCATGGAGTTCCGGAAGAATTCTTGATCGAATTGACTACCAAAGTGAGGGCTTGATCACATCCGGGGGTTTGTTGCTTCCATTCTAGTCCCGCGAATTGAGCAAGAGCAATTGCATTTTCATATCAACAGTCAATATGCACGTTGATTCTGCCCGAGGCAGGGATATGCATTGATCTATCGCATCCAGTGAGCAGTTTCTTTTTGTATTTGTTCCTCTCCAGCGCTCACGCACTCAGTAATTGTTTGGTGCATAGTTCTCCAGGCACATTCTTAGATCTTAGTATTGTCGATTAGCCTACTGCCCAGGCAAACTTTCATTTTTACGTCAAGCTGCTCTATTTCTTAGTTTCAGCCGAGCACAACAAATCAAACACAGCATGAAAACGCACTTCAAAATTGGGACGGTTAAGGCGAGCTATCCTGCCCGAGCCGTTTATATTCTAGAACCAGGAGTTGTTGCATTTATTACTCTTTCAACTCCACGATCATCTTCTATCATGCCTTCTTCCATGCACTGTCGAGCATCTGAGGTCCCAAGCTGGCTGCTACAGTATTACCTGCTTCAGGAAAATTGCAGAGAAATCCCGCCTTGGCCAATGTGGCGTTCGTACAGAGCCTAGTTGAGTCGCTAGGCTCTAATGTCGAAGCACTCTCGAAGCAGATGTAATTGGACTGCGACGGTACAGTACATCCCCTCATCTGTGGAAAGTCAGGTTATGTTACTGTGTACCCCGCTCGACGATCCATGGAAGCTTCCATTCAGCGGTGCTTTCTCGTTGATATAGAAGACTCGTCTCGACAGCTGGGCCCTCGAGGCACTCGTTACCACAACTTGATTCAGGGTGCTCAACCCGGCCATGTTGCACATCAAGGCAGGTTCACTTCACGTTACATGTTCGTTGTGGGTTGCAGATGTTATAGAAGATATAGGAAATTCTGCCGGGCTATCTCTTCTGGCTGCAGGCCTTGGTACGGAGGGGAATAAATTCGGTACTGGTAAACTCCAGCAGGTACTGGAGAGTAAAGTTAATCTGAATTTCTAGAGAGGGTTCTGAGAACACTTGCTCTGGATATATTCTTTAAATAATATTTTCGAAGTCTTGGCATAATAGCCGGCTCGCTGATAAATTAACCCACTTAGTTCAAACCGGAGCCTCCAGCCCCGACGGCCAAACAAAAAAGAGGTACGGAGCATCTCAAGCCGTTGTCCCTATATTAGTTTGATCATGAGTGCGGAGCACCTTAAGACAAGACGTTGGCTCGTCATTTGATCCACCAAAAATTGATCATCTGGTCCTCGTTTATGTTTTATATTTATGCTGAAAGGACTTATAGGCACAACTTGGTTATTACTTTGAAACTTCCATCAATCGGTTATTGTCTATTCTCATATTTTTCTTCCCTCCTTTCATTTGGCTTAATTGATTCTTCATTATGGTCTGGTTCTCTAGTGTAGCACACGTATCTGGACCTTCTCTATATAGAATGGAGACCGAGTATAAGAAAACACTATTTTCCACGAAGAACTGCATTGAATTGTTATTGCCAGCGGCTCCTTTGTTCGCAAGGCTATTTGATCCTAACTTTTATCATGCGTTACCCACTTGTTCTCTCCCTCCTCTTTGGAGCCATAACTGCATCAGCACATGTCCTCCGGGATGATTCTCCTACTACTGATGCGGAACTTACCAAGCGCGCTACCGGTTTCGTCTCCCGCTCTGGAACTTCCTTCGTTATGGATGGCAAACCCTTCTTCTTTATGGGTACGAATGCCTACTGGGCATCTGGACTCTCATCCGCCGACCTGACCTCACTCTTTAGCCAGATGAATGCTGCTGGCATGAAAGTCCTCCGTATTTTCGCCTGGTCTGACAACGTCGGCAGTCCTACCACCAGCTCACTCCAATCTTGGTCAGGCTCAACCAACACGCCAAACCCCTCCGCCTTTGCCAAACAAATGGATCCGCTAGTCGCGGCCGCGGAAGCTGCAGGTATCAAGCTCGTTGTACCCATGATGGGCAACTGGGGCCCATCATTCAGTTTGTATATCCAGCAGATTCTGGGTTCAAGCGCCACACACGATACGTTTTACAGTAATGCGAATATCGTCGCCGCCTACAAGAAATACGTTAGTTTCTTCGTGAATCGGTATAAGAGCTCACCTGCGATTTTTGCGTGGGAACTCATGAACGAGCCCCGTTGTACAGGCGACGACAACCGTGGCGCGAGTTCGGCTTGCAACACTGCTATGATAACATCATGGGTCTCTACTATGTCTTCATACATCAAGAGTATTGACTCGGCGCATATGGTGACGGTTGGAGACGAGGGTTGGTTCAGTACCAATGCGGGTTATGGGTCCTCTTACGACTACGGAGGATCTATTGGTATTGACTGGATCTCCAACTTGCAACTCAGCAGCATCGATTATGGAACCGTGCACTTGTATCCTAGTGGCTGGGGACAGACTGATGCATGGGGCTCGACGTGGATTGATCAACATGCCACCTGGGCCAAGAAGATCGGCAAACCTGTTGTTCTGGAAGAATTCGGTACAACGAATACGGGTGTGAGATACAATGATGTGAACGCTTGGATGAATAGTGCGTATAACGATGGATATGGGGGCATTCAGTACTGGCAGTTTGTATCGTCATTTCCGTCTGGATATTCTTCGCCCAATGATGGGAATGGGATTTCAGTCTCGGAGTCATCGTACAGCCTTGTTAAGGCTATGTCGAACCTAATGAATAGCAAGAGTGGCACAAGCTCAAGTGGCTCTGGTTCTGGTTCTGGTTCTGGTAGTGGAAGTGGGACGACAACGGGAACTGTGGTGAAGTATGGGCAATGTGGCGGCACTGGGTATTCGGGATCAACTACTTGTGAAAGTGGAAGCACATGTACCTATAGTAGTGCGTATTATTCGCAATGCCTGTAAAACAAAATTGGATTTCAAAGTCACCTACTATATAAGCTTAAATAATATTATTTTTATTTAAATTCCCTATCTCCTTTATACTACGTAACCCGTATTGCCCCAAAATTAAGCCAAGTCGTGGTTTCCAACTTCTTTAATTAAATATAAAATCACGTAGAAAAAACAAAGTCTCACCTCAAGTATTAGAGTAATATATTACAATTATTGGTTTAAAGATAAAACTTTTTTCAAGCTTATTTACCAGTGTAAATTAAGTTTATATATTGCATCTATATTATTTACAAGATTTTTTATAGTAAGAAGGTGTTTTATGCATTTCCCAAACGTTGAGGCTGGTTAGCTGTTACCAAATTAAAATATTCTTTACCCCACATTTTAGACGAGTGGGCCAAGTGATGGTCCACCTCTTCGGGTAGGAAATAAGTGGCCCCAATAGGTGGTCAGTGCATAATCGCCAAAACACCAAAACACGAGCATCTTCTAAGTAAATAAACCCTAATAATCGTGCTTCAAAATGCCACCTGTACGAGGGAAAGACCGTGTAAGCCGTATACGCCATTTTACTCCTCCTCAAGACCTTATATCTTCAGATGGGCAAGTCAAAACCCCCCAGCGCGCTGGCGTTTTCTACGCAAAGCTCATTTCACGCGAATTGAACATTCCTATTCCATACCAGCTTATTCGCAAAGTTACTAGCGTTGCAAAGCGTACTCAGACCCGAATTCTTGCTTCAAACCAAGTCCGAACAGTACACAATATACCCGATTCCGGCCCAGACCCTCGCGGAAGACCGAGAGCTCTTACTCGTCAAAACACTACTGCGATTGCGTTATATCTTGATGACGATAATACAACACTCGAACAGAAGGGCGCGCCTTGGCTAGATATTGCAGAGCAAGCTGGAGTGGATATCTATCGACCGGACGGAAAGACGCTTAATCCACGTACGATTCAGCGGGCTTGTAAAGTCGACGAAGATATAATTAACGCTATTTGCGAAGAGGAGAAGGAGCTTACGAAAGATCAAGCAAAGCGCCGTATGCGATGGGCAATCCGCTTTCTCGTTATTCGACCTCACCCGACTGACTAGTTTAATATTGCCTTCTGCGATGAGTTCCACTTCGGAATTGGGCCTTCCCGTACGCTACGAATCAAGAGGAAGGTTGGCCCAAAGCATCGATATAAGAAACAAAACGTTCATCGCAAGAAAGTTACAAGCAAAGATACAAAGGCAAAGGCACGGGAAGAAGAGCATCTTAAGCTTCTAAATGTTTTTGTTGTCATTGGCTATAACTACAAGAAAATCATTTTCTATAGTGTGCCTAACGAAGTAGGCAAGATGACGACGAAGGTTTATTTGTCACAGATTCTTCCTATAATTCTTCCTGACTTGCAAGCTCGTGGCCTTATGCTTTGCCAAGATGCGGATTCATCTCATACAAGTAAAGCAACATTGAAATGGGCAGAAGAGCACAAGATGGATTTACTTACTTTACCTGGCGTATCTCCTGATTTGTCTATTCTTGAGTCGTTGGCACACCCATTAAAGAGGTCTTTCCACTCAAGACGTACGACTAATCAAAATGCTGTAGTATAGCGATTTGGCAAGGTCTTTGAGGAAATGCCTTAAGAGAAAGTTTAAGAGATGTATACCTGGTATACTAAGCGTTTACATGAGTGTAGGAGGATGGATGGGCAAATGACGCGTTATTAAACTGTATATAATATATTGAATTTATGGTGTTTTGGCGATTATGCACTGACCACCTGTTGGGGCCACTTATTTCCTACCCGAAGAGGTCCACCTTGAACAGACTATCTCTAATAGACCTCCTCGTAGAAAGCTAGAGCTGCCAGCAATATGCTATTTCTATGACAAGGAAAATGGCAGTAGGAGCCTCCCTCGCCATTCCAGATTGATGATTAGTGGGCGTTGTCCGTCCTCAAGAGAAGTTCGGTCTGAAACACACAGCTTCCACATCTTCACTCGACGATCATATCCCAAACAACACCACACCAAGAAGGATTATTGACCAGACAAGGTGGCACAGCAGCCTGCAAATCCCATCCTAATATTATCAAATTACGACCGGATTTGAAACTCATGCGTGGGTTGAAGGCGGCTAGAGTGCAGGCAAGTGGCGCAGCGCAGCCTCAACCAGCCCCGGCACGCATCAGAGGCTCGTTTCCTCGGGCCCAAGTACTTGAGAACATCCGCTTTACTTCACAGTCCTCTTTTCTTGTTTCTTGTGTTCGATTCGACTTCACTTTTATCCTCAAGATTTCTCTCAACATGTCCCAGAGCAAGATGTCGAGAAGTGTGGTGTTGATCGCCTTGATCAACTTCTCCCTCTGGTGTACAGTTCAGGCGACAAATGCTTGCTACTTTCCAAATAGTGACACAGCGAGTAGCTATGTACCTTGCTCGCCCACAGGAGATGGAGGATGTTGTGCTTCGGGAGACTTTTGCACAGCGTTTGGATACTGTATTAGTAACTCGAAAGGATACCACTACCGAGGAGCTTGTACAGACAGTACTTGGGGAAATCCTTCCTGCCCAGACTATTGCTTGGCCAATACCAATTGTATGACCTTTCTCCCCGTTCCATCAGGTAGTATACTGACTCCACTCAGCCGGAAATAGTAGTGCTGTCAACGTGATCGCGTGTGATGCCGCAACGACCGGTGGATCCTGGTGCTGCGCATACAATGGGAATTGTTGCTCCAACAGCTCAGCAACCTTTGTCCCCGGGTTTGGAACCATCTTTGCGGAACCAGGAAGCAGTAGCACCTCAGGGGCAAATACCAGCAGTGCTACGACCTCTTTCACATCTTCCTCCACCTCACTATCCCCGACAATAGCTTCCACCACCGCCTCAAACACACTTTCCTCATCCACGTCTTCCAGCTCTGTAACCGCCACCCCAGTTGCAGCCAAGAACAACACTAGTACAATCGTCGGAGCGGCAATCGGTATCCCTCTTGGTCTCATTGCGGTTGCAGTTGGTGCTCTCTTCTTCGTTGAACGCCGGAAACGCCAACGCTTGGAAGCTGCATTACCCATCCCAGACAGTATTCCGAATTACAAACCCGACTACCCCTATGGCAACAGCACACCAATGTCGCACCAAACAGCGCCAATGCAGCAGCCGAGAAGGCATGAATTATGGCCACAGCAACGGTATGGGATGGAGCCACCAGTGCCGCTGGGACGACCAGATGGGAGGTTCGAGTTGTCGGGGCAGAAAACTCATGAGATGCCGACGACGTATGAGCGAGATATGTGACGTACTTGTTCCAGTTGTCTTAATAGAGTGTTTTTTATCTCTGTAAATATAAAGCTTTCACTTCATCTTTAGAGACTAGGACGCTGGCAGTGTGTTCAATGGATGGTGCGGTGAGCGAGCCAAAGGTTCTAGCCGTCCGCACCCAAAGTAACATCCATCGCAACTTCTCCAAACTCTTCGCAGAGCGGTTTTCACAGGGAAGAAAATATCAAAACGTAGAATGGTGATGAACTATTGAGTGAGACTATGAGTTGGATTTCACCTTGAGCGTCGAGAACTAGTTGCAGCCTTAGGCTAATTCGGGTCTGAACGGATGGCTCGCTATGTAGTTCGCCTTGCGATGATGATGGGTAGGGGACGACGGAGGGGATTGAGAAAAGACAAGAGGAGCTTGATCAAGAAGCTAGCGAGAGATTGGAAGCAGTATAGAAGAAGGGTCCAAGAACCGTTGCCGAGTTTCCAGACATCAAGTCACTGATACAGGCTTTGGCATTCCCGTTAAGTCACAGGGCTCGATACAAGATGCTCGAGAGATTTTGGACATGTGCGCAGATTCCAGGAAGCAAGAGACTTCGGCCCCATTGATCTAATCCAACAATTTGGGCAGAACCAGCAAAACGGGTCCGGCCCGGCAGATTTCCTGATACGAAGACGCTGATGAACTGCATGGAATCAAGCTCTAGGAAGATGGGGCAATTGAGCAGGTACATGCGATTCTAACGATGAAGCAGGAAGCGGAAGAACTTCAGAGACATTAGCGTAGCAGCAAAACTGCTAAGAGAAGAAATCAAAGATATTCTTTCCTTGGTAACGAGTAGTTAAGGGCTCCAGATAATAGCCTTTTGGACAGAAGAAGATTTCGGAGCTAATCTCAAGGAGGAATCTACCAAATTCCAGGATCAAGATGCTGGAAAGAGCTTTGCTAGAAGATCATGGCTTTGGATTGTGGCACAACAAAAATTAAAAGTCCTTGGTAGGCTTATCTCGAGTATTCTGGGATTGACCTCCCTAACAGAATACTTGTGTTGCTTGTGGGCGCATACCTCATTACTCACCGGAAAATCTAGGGTTCGATTGTGAGCAAAGTAAAAATGAAGTTTTATATATTTATTATTAAAGTAATTATTTCAAGAATTGACCCTTTTACATTATATAAGCCTCTGGGTCCAAAGATTAACCGAATGAATATAAGCACTATCTTGCTTTGTGATGAAATCAACCCCAGAGCCATGGAATCCTGCGACAACGTCCTCCAATCCAGCGTATCCCTTTGCATCAGATCCCAGTTATCTCTTATTTCCTCATTATTCATTAAATTTTCAGCGTCCATTCTCCCCTACGCTCCTGCAAAGTCTCACCCGGATACTGGAACGTGGTCCCCACGACGGCTGCGCGGGCCCCATCTATGAATCAAATAACCAGGATGGAAATCCTTTACCCTACACTTTAGATGCCAGGTCATGTAAGGGTCAAAGAGAAGAGCTTAACTCCCTTGGCAGAGTCTATCCAATAGAAGTAAAGGAGTTTTGAAAGATAGACAAGAAGGAGAAACGTGGATAGACTGATCATTCACTTAGTGCTTTGAAAGGGAGACATGTTGGCTTGGAATACTCAAAGGTTGGGATATTCTATCAGCCAAAAGGATTCGGAATGAAGATAATGGATTCAATAATAACAAGGGAATCTTGAACGAGATTCAACCCTGTGGGTTTGAAATGTGGAGTTAGAAAATCAAGAGCGAGATGTGACGATGCTAAATGCGCAAAAGCAAGTACAATTTTCTTACACGATAGAAATTTTATAGAATAAACTTGGACAGTACCCAGGATGATCTTTGTGGTGTTCAGAATATTTATTTGATTTTGTAGAAAAATATTTTTGGAACGATGGCTGTCGTTCCAAGTGATCAGAGTAAGTACGGCAAGCGAAGAGACCAAAAACGCAGTCAATATATTGATACTTTTGAGACCCAAGGCCCTCATCTAAGAATTACCAGTAAATTCGAGTCAATGATCTACAATGCCTCCACGAAGGCTATGTATCGTGTACTTCACATCAGCAGACAGAAGCTGCAATTGGGACATATTCTTCCCTCTATTCGACGCCAACCCTTGAGCTTAAAGCAATGTTCTACCCTCCCTCATTTCCCTAGAGCTCTTGCAAGGCAACCTTCTCGATTCTTCCTCAGTTCTGCGACTAGACGCGGCTTCAAGCATGGCGAAGATACCATATACGCACTCTCTACAGCTTCTGGAATGGCTGCAATTGCTATCATAAGGATATCTGGCCCTGCGTGGCTCGAGGCACGCATTCCCTCTCTAGTCTACACATCTTCTAACAATCTCTAGATATACCAAACCCTCTGCCCCAGAGTATCCCTCCCCGAACCTCGACACGCCACTCTCCGCTCCCTCTACGACCCTCTCGACTCGAAAAACCTCCTGGACTCCGCCCTAGTTCTCCACTTCCCTGCTCCTAACACCGCAACTGGCGAAGACCTCCTAGAACTACATATACATGGTGGACCCGCAACCGTCAAAGCAGTAATGCAAGCAATCCCCCAATGCCAACCCCCCTCCTTCGTCCGCCCCGCAGAACCAGGAGAGTTCACCAGGCGAGCTTTCCAGAACAACAGGTTAGACCTAGCCCAAGTCGAAGCATTGAGCGATACGCTGTCCGCAGAAACAGAGCAACAGCGTCGCGCTGCTGTGAGGGGTCATGGAGGGAAGTTGGGACGGATATATGAAGAGTGGAGGGAGAAGCTGTTGTATGCAAGGGGAGAGTTGGAGGCCCTGATTGATTTCTCGGAGGATCAAAATTTTGACGAGTCGCCTGCTGAGCTTTTGAAGAACGTTAGTGCGAAAGTCCAGGATATGCTGTTCGGAATCAAGAGGCATGAACTGGCCAGTCATAGAGCGGAGTTACTTCACAGAGGAATTCGAATTTCGCTGCTCGGGCCACCGAATACGGGAAAGAGTTCTCTGTTAAACCAGATAATTGGGAGAGAGGCTTCTATTGTGAGTCAAGAAGCTGGGACTACAAGGGATATCGTGGAAGTGCGTGTTGACATCAAAGGCTATCTGTGTACATTTGCAGATACTGCCGGACTAAGGACGACCTCGCAGGGCAGCTCGATGATTGGGGCTATCGAAGAGGAGGGCATCAGACGAGCCAAAGCCAAAGCACTCGACTCGGATCTGATTATTGTTGTTGCATCTGTGGAACCGTCAGCAGCGGGATGGGCAATTCGATATGATAACAATGCACTGCTTTTGGCTGAGCAAGCAAAAGGCACACTGATTGTCGTTAACAAACGCGAGACAGTTCCCGCGGCAGTCTTGCGGGGTTTGGTTGATCAGTTCAGCGCGGAAATCGCAGCTGTGTTCAAGTCCAACTTCCCGCCTCTTGTGGCGGTTTCTTGCAAAGAAGCACAAGAGGCACAACCATCCGCCGTGGATCCCGGTAAGATCGACCAACTCACTGCTCAGCTTGTGTCTCTCTTCAAAAGCATGACCGAACTTCCAACTGAGTACGAAGAACTCTTCGGTGTCACAGAACGCCAACGTCAACTTCTCGTCTCCTGCTCGGAACATCTGCTAAGCTTCAAACAAGAAGCCGAAGGATCTTCAGACGGTTTGGACTGTGACATTGTCGTTGCAGCCGAGAATCTCCGAGCAGCTGCCGACTGCCTCTCCAGAATCACAGGACGAGGTGAAGCCGGCGATGTGGAGGAGGTGTTGGGTGTCGTTTTTGAAAAGTTCGTTCCTTTCATCCTTAGCAGCCCAAATCGAAGCTAACAGTCACAGATTCTGCGTGGGGAAATAGAGTATGCCCAAACAACTTGATTAAGTATTTCTTTGAAAGCTCTAAAGAAACCAGAAACCAGAACATAGAACCCGGAGACAAATCAAAGACATTGAGAAATCCTCCATTTCATTCATTACTCATCCCTCATCCATCATCCATCGCTCATGGAGTCGTACTGGGACATGTTCACCCATCCAAATGAAAATGCAAGCAACCATCTATCCCAACTCCCAATACAATGCACACCAATCTACCCGATGAAAATGCGACAAAAACTCCAAATCTAATGCTTCTACCCTCTTTGAACGGCGGAAAATCTTGGTGGTGGTACAGTCTAATTGTCTTGTCTATCGCTTGAGATGCCGAATGCTGAACTCGCTCGCTCGCTGTTGAAAATGCAGATGGAAATACGAAAACTGCAGAATATGCTAGGAAATGATGCCGAACCAGGTCGTGAGACCGTTGTTTATTGGTGAATGCTGAATGCCGCTGAAAGATGCCGGAGAATACAAATGTTGATACAGAGTAAGACGCGGTGCGAACCCGAAAGTGGATTTAGTTGTAGCCACCGCGTCCATCCTCCTCCTCATCGTCGTCTCCATTGCGGTTGTAGCCGCCGCGGCCGAAGTCCAGGGGTGCGCCAAATGTGCAGTTGTCGTCGTCCTCTTGGGCTGCAGGCCCGTTGTAACCACCGCGGCCCATGTTCACGACTGAGTTGGTGGTGAACGATGTAGAAGACATTATGCTGGTTGGATGTTTTTGGTGGGGTGATAAAAGTGGCTGGTGAAGAAAGTTGAAGACTGAGAATGCAAAAGCAAAAGATTAAATGCTGTGAAGTGAAGACTGTGAAGTGAGAAGACTGTGAACTGATGATGAGGAAATGAAAGGGAGGGTATGGTGAGGAGATATATACTTCTGAGCTGTTCGAGGGGAGCTGTGAGCGTGGTGCTAGCTAGGCCAAGCCTCTTCCTTCATTTTTGGTACAAGACAGCAGGTACGGACTTAGCTCTCACAAGGCTAGCTTACCTTTCCAACAAAGGATGACAGTGTCAGTGATGACAGACATCCAGTAGGTGGGGGCTGCCTGGGAAGTTAGGACGAACAAGTGGCATGGCAGAGGGCTGCGGATAGAAAGAGGAGAGGGTGGTCTACAGTCATCTTTCTTTGGCGGTCACATAATCAACACTCATAACTTCGCCAGGGTTTGCCTCCATTACCGCAGGAAGACTAGTGCTTTAGCGGTTTTCTAGAAAATGCCGGGAATGGAAATGCGATGGGATGTTGATTGGAGGTGGATGGGATGGACTGTACATTTGGACTGCGCAGTGTACCTTGCAGGGACTTGCAGCAGATATGGCCGAATACAGCCGTCCATTCGTGGGACGAGAGGACTGTTTTGGACCCAACGACGACGGTTGTGCCAGGGTCTCAGGCAGGGTGGCGAGGCTGGAGAGTCAGGGGAGAGAACAGGGAGGTGGGGATGGGTCGTAGGGCTGAAGGGAGGGATGGAGACTTGGGACTTGGATCTACAGTACTGTACAGTACAGTATCATCTATGATCTATGATCTATGGTCTATCTTGCTGGGGCTTGACTCTTGGAAACGGATCTCCCGTTGAGGATTCGGCCGGCGGGACGATCGATCGTTGGTTACTTCGTACGTACTGTGCAGGTAGTTGCAGATGTAGCTTCAAAGTCTAACGGTTTACTGTACGAGCTCGTTCCATGTGGATGAAGCACAACTCCGTCAGAGAAAACTTATCGTCGCCAAATAAAGCACCACAGAGCAGTGATTGCGACGACTTCTCACTGTCTTCCTCTTTCGTACAGTGAGAGTCCGTCTTCCTTGCCTGCTCCCCGTACCCAAGGAACGAAGTACCCCAAAACAGAACAATCAAATGAATGGGTATCAAGTCTCCCACCAGAGTATTTTTGGGGTCGAAAAAGCGAGAGGGACAGACTCCAAACACTCCGTGCACCAAAGCCACAGACAGCATACCGAGCCACAGAGAAGCCAGGGATATAAATAACAGGTGTGCGACCCGGGCCTCCTATTCGTTCCGAACGATGCGTGGCTGACGGGCTGTAAGCTGACCATTGGAAACCCCTGTTGCGAAGGGTTTGAAGGTCCCGGATTTGTGTTTCCTTCTAGCGAGTTTCTGGAAGCATGATGAGAGGACGAAGATCTGTCTGACAACGATTTCCTTCGCACAGTACCATGTGTTGTTTTGGTGCGTGTGAGATGAGGCATAACCTTTCTGGTTTGGGAATCGAGAGATGAGAATGACTCTTTCTGACAGGGAAGGAATCCCCTTCCACAGCATAATCCACTTCATGCCGAGTTGGAATTCTGGATTCGTACGGCCAAATTCTTTGTTACAGTAGAGGAGGCACTGCTTCCCGTATCACACGATTCGTATATTGTTTTAGTATTCACCATGTCTGTATCCGCCGAAATTAGTGACAAAATTAGGAAAGTACCGACAATTCGGAGAACAGCGAGCTTTGTTGGGTTCATCCGGCTATTTGCACTTCAGCCAGCCTCAAGGAGGAACCGAGAACGTTAATTTCAACAACAATCAGGTAGGACCGCAACGACATCATACATTTCTGGTACTCAGGTGGAAACTCCGGGGCAGCTGAAGTGCTCTCCGGCCCAGGCAACCTGGATTGTTAGAGCCAAGACTGATTCAGGTGCTAGAGACGAAGCCTTCGTAGATAATTGTTGACTGAGGCAATGAGGATGACTCGAAGTTTGCGAATTGGAGGATAGAGATCGGCAACCAGCCTGACAACTGGTCCCAAATCCGGACGTACCTCGGGAGCTGGCGGGGTCAGAATACAATCTCCTCAACGCCGAAACCCATCTGTTCTCTGACTGTTGTCCCTGCCCTCACCGCAGGGCTCCCCTCATCACCTCTAGCTTGTTCGCGGCGTCGACCGAGATGATTCACACATTGCTGATTGCTGATTGCTGCCTGCAAGTATCTCGGCAACATCTTCTCTCTCTCCTTCGCGATATGTTCACAGTCCACTGTTGCAGTTCATCTCAGAGATGTTACGTTCCATCACTTCCATGACACCGCTGACTAAAAGCTGCGCCTCCTCGCTTACCTAGTAAACGCAGCCGCCATGCTCAGCGTAAATGTGTCCAATGAGAAGACAACGGAGAATTTGAGACGTCAAAATAAATATGCCTTGCCGCCAAGCGCCCGGGCCATCTGGTTCCCGGTGCCGGAGTTCAGACAGCCAAAAATAGAATCAGACTAGTATATACAACTTGACCTCATCTCACCAAATTTCAAGATGTCAAGACTGTTGCCTACAAGTTGAAGTTACCAAAATGGATGCATGCATTGATCACACTATCAAAATCTTATTGCATCTCCTCGTCATTTCCTCGTATTTCCTCGTCATTTCTCATCATTTCCTCGTCACTTCCTAGTTTCAACTCCATTCTCATGCAAGTAAAGTCGTTCCAGAATCTCAAATCCTCGATGTCGGTCCATTACCACATTGTCTTACCAAAATTGCCTCCCCCTCCTGCGGAGATATTGACCTAGTCCCGGAATACGGGAAGCATGCACTTGTGCGGCTCTGTCAGGCGCCTGCATGCAAGTATGTCGTACTGAAACTTCAAGCCCCAATCCAAATGGAAGTGGGGTGTTTTGGGCTGAGAAGAAGTTGATATTTGTTTATTGCCATGTTGTTTTATGCCCGAGTCATTTGTTCATCCTTTTGATCGGGGAGAGTTCGTCCGTCTTTCATCCTGAAATCAAGTTCTCTTGTGCTTTTTAGTTCAGTCGGAGATTCATTCTACCGATTGGGCAGAGTGTATGGTCTGTTAATTCGTCATTTTATGAATCCTAGTATATGAGTTGCGTGTTGGAAACTGCGAAGTAGTCCGGATTGAGCCGAATTTGTGCCATCAATTGAAAAAGAACATCAGCATAACTGATCCACTGGGGTCTAGATTCCTCAGATGGTCATGCGGGCAGTTCCCTTTAGGATACGGATCTCAAGTGATCCTTCGTAGCTCATTCTCATGCAATTCATATTATCAATCATTCCCTTGAGTGCAACGAAGTATCATCCTCTAAAGGTTGACTTTCTCCCTATCCACCCCTCGTTGCCCAGCCTTGAAATTCATCACTTGCAACTTGCAGTATGCAGTGTGTACGAAAATAATTTATATTTTTGATTAATAAATAATGAATTTATAATGTAATAGATTAAATTAAATTAAAAAACCTTCAGATTTCTTTATTTAATCCCTCAATTAGTAACATATATAAAAGATAAATAGTTTTATAGTTTCTTTTTACGGTAAGAAATAATCTTCTCATTTGGAAGATACTAGATAGTAAAAGAAGTAATTTATAAGCTTGTAACTATCTTACTAATAAGAAATTAGAAATCAAGAAGAACCTTCGAGATCCTTTTCGCTTAATCGCGGGTGTCGGAGCGGCTTGTCAAGGGGCCTTACGAGAATCAGCTGGATCCCGATTTTAGCGAGAACCCGATACTCAATTAGGCCTAGCCCCTTTATCTGACCTTGTAAATAAATTATATTCTCAATAATTAAATTAGATTAATATTAATGTAATTTAATTTAATCATTTCACGTATTGAAATTTCACATGGGCCGGCAATACGGAGCGTAACTGTTGTAATGCCGACTGCTGATGTTGTTGCTGTTGATTTGAGTATCCTCCGTCATATCCAGTCGGGGTCCGAGCGTATCTAGAATTCCCTAGAATCCTCCTTGATTCTAATTTCCACCGTCATAACCTCCGCTTCCACCACCACCCTAATTCCCGCTTTCCCCACCATACGGCCGGCTATTTGAGCTGCCCTCGGTTCCGGTTTTCAATATATTTCAGGGCCTATCACAATTAAAATAACCCTTGAAATTCGAAAGAAAGAGTTGGGGATTGCTCCCTGCTCACTAATCCGAAGTATTTGATCTTGAGAACCGGTGCATTGGGGTGGTCTCGATCCTTGATATAAATCTTGAAAAACTATTCTTCATTAGCACACCCAAGCCCACGATAAGAGATACAGAATCACTAGTACCCATTATTGGGCTTCAAATCAAAATGTAGACACCTCGTCTTAGCAAAATCCAAGCACCTTAGCCCCATCATTAAACAATAAAAGAGGTCCCAAAGTGTAGTTTCCAGAAACGGTCCACAGCTTCGGCAAAACCAATCTGTTTCAAAAATGCCTCTCTAAGTTTCATGGCGTGAGAGCAGTAGGTTGGATTACGGGTTTTCATGTAGGAGAGCCACTGTTAATTCAGTCAGTCTCTTGTACACCTTCCAATCTCAAAGCGAACACGCCTCGCTCCTAAACACTTTGAAGAAGCTCAAATACAGCCTCGATGTTATAGCTTCCGGACTCTTGGATTTGATACTGAAGGTAGGTGTGGTATTGATTGCTTAGTCAGGATTTTCAAGAAAAATGTAATGCGAGTTGTTAGAGGGGACTGATTCGGAATGCGTCAGAAATCAAGAGAGGCTCACCGCTTTCTCCTGAACTGGGATTTCGTCAAAGAACAAATTGCGGTTAAATAATAACATTATACAGTCAACAAATTTCAATTACGAGCATGGAGAACTTGAACCCGGTTGAATGATACCTGATAAGGAGAGACAGACTGCTTTGAGATTACCGCATCTCAGACCTGAGGTGAAAGAACCTCTACGATAAATAAGGAAGCTTGATCTCGGAGAACTAGAGATAATTCATTTCGTATTCTAAAGAATTTCCAGTCAACCCAGTCTGCCGAATGATGGAGTTGAAGATAGCTCCAACTTTCGTGAGGTGGAAATGAGCACGAAACGTGAAGCGAGAATTCAGGGGCTTCGCTTGTCTCAATTCTCCACACAGCTGCACCCTTCTCTGAATCTCTGCTGTCTCAATTCAGTCAAGATGCTCGGACTGGATCGGATTGAGCTGGAAAGAAGTCAAATTGTTTATTGATCAATTCTTGGGGTCTTGTTACGATGTTCGGATGTGGAAGAATTTCCAGCGGCCCTAGTTGGCTGTAGTGCCACATGGGGATGCCTTCTCCGCGCCTTGGAGACTATCCGCACTTCAAGCTCAATTCTACAGTAGCGTTTTTCTTTCCTTATCCAAACTCTTTGCTTTAAACTTTAATAAGAATCTTTGCGAACATACTGTAATTCCCATTCCATTCGCGGTCCCACTGTCCCCCAAGCCTCCGCATATCAGACCTGTCACATTCACCTCGTGGATAGGAGGCACAAATCTCCACCATCCCACGCCTAAGATCCGTGTAACCACGTTTCTGTCAGGTACAAGGGCTATGGTTGCCAATCGATTATCAAGAGTTGGGGCTCATCTCGCCTCCCCCTGCCCCTCGCTTAAGTTATATTTATCCTTCCACGTTCACATCGCTCTCGTGTAACGGTCAGCCTTATCTTTTTGTTCCGTATGCACATTGAAAACTTGATTTTGGCAACACTCAAAAATAGCCCCCAGTTGGGGGTTATTTTGAGAGTTGGAGTCACACGAGGCCCTGGGTATTTCGGAGCTTATTCAGCCAGCGCTCAAGGGGATGAGAATGAGAAGAAGGACGGACCGGGCCTTACTGTATGTTTTGTTTCATCGTTTATTGTATCCCGAATAGGGTGGCCTGAGTTTTGCTTCCCTTTCTTATTCAAGCCATATTTTGGCCAATCCCTGAGGATGACCCAATTTGATATCCTTACTTGTGCATGCAGTACTGTAGAGTAGATTTCCTGCATGCGCATGCATACGATTGCATTGCATAGCCGCTGTCGATGGATTTGGGATGTTCACGAGGCTCAGGGTTACAGTACACGCGGTTTTTCCTCGCCCTGACTAGGCTCCGCTCATTTGGACCCTGGAAACGGGAGGAGTGAAGCTGGTATTCGTAAGGCTGCGGAGACGCGTCGTCGGGAAGAAACCCGGAAAGCCGTTGAACGAGTGGGACGAAGAGTCATCAGCAAGGCTGGTGGTGGTAGTGTTGGTAGGAGGAGGCTGAGGGAGGGGGCCATATTTGTCAGGAGGAGGTGGAGAATAATCATGCCGGTTCCGGGTTGGCGGCCTTTCGACGTCGTATTCACAATTTGGATTTGAACTTGAGAGTAGACCGCTGGATGCTAAGGGTGGAGATGGATTTCAAAGCTCGTATGACGGTATGGCGGAGTATTGGTAATGAGATAAGTGCTGGTAATAACTTAGCTCCGTGAGGACGTCGTTCATGGAGCATAGAGTGAGCCTGGGCCGTTGGAGGAGATTTCGGGTAGCTGTTGATTCCCATCACAAGAATGTTGAGCAGAAAAGAGAGAGGAAGCACTATGATCCAGCTATTTCAATTCGTACTTTTTGGTCATAAAACAGCTTGTATTGGCTTGGTCAACTTCATCAGAGATTCAAAGTTGATCTTTGGACTACACTTTCCTTTCGTGCCTCCTCAAACTTTCGCCCCATCTGGACTCCCTTGTGTGCCTCCTCAAGTCAGAAACTAGTACAGTACTTTCCATCTCCTGGACTTCGCAAATGCCAAAAAGTCAGTCCGGTCTCGCTGCAAATATTTCCCTTCCCGACCAAGTTTAGCAGCGTCTCGTTCTGTTCTTCTCTTTGCTGGTTTCCTCCGCTCCCTCCGTTTCCTCTCCTCTGAAGTATTCCGCTTCACCAAATTTATACCTGGCAAACAAACCGAAACGAAAGCATCAGACCCTCCGGTTTCGACTTTCAAGATTAGCAGCATCGGGTCGCCAGCCAGCGGCCCTTAATCTTGGACCTTCTTCCTCTGTTCTTTCTCCTTACATTTGCTCACATTTCCCGCTCCTCCCAGCCCACTCCGCTGTCTCTATATATATATCTCGTCTCGTCTCGTCTTCCTCTACCACATACCTTCCTGTTTACGCTGGCAAGCGGGCAAGCCCACAAGCACTCGACGCCACCAATCATTCACCATATCCCGCGCTAGCAAGTACCAGCGTTCAGTGAAGTTCTCCTCCAGGTACAGTAAAGTAAATACAGCCTGCTGCAGTACCTCACCTTGGAGCTCTGAGCATTTGCCTTGCCCATTTGTCAACCTGGGATGGATAGCTAACAGCAGAATTTCGTAGGATGGTGAGGAAACTCATTAGCTGGATACTTCGAACTAGGATCCGTCACTTTCATTGAACCGAACGGGGTATACACTGGTCTAATATCCAATTAATTCTTCCCAACCTATTCATATCTCGGGAATCTTTGTATCTCATCTAGCCACCTCATATCTTTTCCTCTCTACTAGCTTCCACCAAATCCAGTGATCACCCAAAATGGAATACAAAGGCCATCCTCTACACCAGGACCCAATATCTCCTCGCCTAAGCCTCCCCAGAAGCATGCCCTCAAGAAACACCTCTAAACCCCCGTCTAAATCCCTTCACGATCTCTTCTAAATCTACCTCGGATCTTCCCAACAGCCACCTTCTTCCTCAACCCCGCCGTCGTCACCTGAATTGCCATCACTTTCTTCCAATCGTGCAACATTTCTGATTTAAGCACACCCAAGCGCACTTCCTCTCACACCCTAGCTTTCATTTCTGGTTCGTAAGAAGCGATTGCTTCTTTTTGGTTCAAGGATAGTGTGTTGATAGATTTGGAGACTAATTCGACTAATTCGCCGGCGTCGGTTACAAAGTGATTTCGGCTTTGGCCGCGCTTTCTTTGGTGTGTTAGTTTTGATCGTGACTGAGACGTCGGCGAATTGGGGGAAATGGAGAGAAACTCACAAGGCGTCGGATACGCTGCATCTCCCGTCTATGTCACTCTTTTATTCCCTATATTTTATGCGTTTCTCGGGAGGCTGGGGTCTTGGACTGAAAGATTGAAATACCAGGCCACTTGATCATCATTCTCCCTTCGAAGGCACTCTTCCATGGCTCCACCTACCCAGTTGCTTTCTCCTTCACTTGCTTCAGTCGCTCTTCATTCCCAAATGTCTGTCTCTCCTTTTGTGGTTACTCCAGGGATGAATACCAGGAGATATAAAAGAAGAACGTCCCGTTGTCCGGTTCGTCAACAGAGGGAGCGTCTCGGATTCCGAAGAAGGCGAATTTACCGTCTAGATGCGGAGACGCTATGTACAACGTATGAAAATATCGCAGCGTTCTTTTGTATACTTTGCGCTGTAAGGAAGTTTCGTCGTCACTGAGAGTTCAGGACCCAACATCAATCTCCAGACGCTTGATCTAGCGCCATCAGCTCCAACAACCCGTCTCACAATAATATGCTGCCTGTCTTGGGATATGGTCGTCACGTTCTTCCCATCAGATTCATAGATCGGATTCTACAGCGTCTTGTTCCAGCTAATATCCATGTCTTTGACCAACAGGGCCCGTAGCGTCGAGCACCGCAGACGGTAGAAATAGGGGATTTGCATGGCACAGAGGACTTCGGATATGCTACTATCGAGGAAAGCGAAGACACCAATTGGGTTGATAGAAGTATTCGGATCAACTTGTCCGGATTGGAGATGTGCGTCGGCAGAGTCTGGTTAGGGATTTGAGGATTGGAACTCCCCAGTGGAGGCTTATGTTCCAATCTCTGTCGCCGGGGGAGAAGAGGGCATTTTTCGTGACGACGATTACTAGTAAACCGGCTTGGATACTATCAATGGATATGCGCAGATTTGGAGAAGTTATATACATACCTTCTTCAACCTGTGAGCGATGAAGTGTCCGGTACAACCTGGAATTCTTCAGCGAATCTTTCCTGAAGATGCGGTGACACGTTAACAAGACCCACATAGTGGGTTGCAGCAAGTTTGGGATGGATGCACACCTGAACCCAGAGTACTGGATCGCGAACATCCTGTGCGATATGACAGCTCTCGCGGATGTTGCTCATGTGCGCTGCTGAGGGCAGTACAGTACAGTACGGAAAGGCTGGCGCGGGGAAACCGCTTGGTGTCCGAGGGTACAGTATATGGACCCTAGATTCTAGGGGTTCTTGTATCGCGCGATCGAGGCCTTCGATAGGGCCGACAGGGTACAGTACTGTAGGACATATAGCGTGGGGAGTGCGAGTATGTCGCGTGGAGAATTAGGAGGATGAGCGCAGGATTGGGGAATGTATGCTTGGTAGTATATTGACATGGGGACGAGATACAGATGCGGGAGAGGAGACAGGAGACAGGAGACAGGAGACAAAAGACGGGAGACAACAGACGGGAGACAAAAGACAAGAGACAGAAGACAGAATATCAGAAGGGTTCTTTTTGGTGTCAGTTAGTAAAGTCGTTCGTTGTGCTGTATGCTGTGAGTTTGCGGGACATGGGAGATCTCTAGATATGCAGCAAACCATGCGACTGCTGGCTGCGCTCCTCTCCTCGCTCCTCTCCTCCACTTTGCGCACGGAAATATATCCTCGTTTTCTTCTTCTTCTTTCACCACCGGCAACATCAACTCATTCGGCTTTTATTTTCCAAATTATCGGCTCGTTTTACTTATCCAAACATTTTCTAAATCAGGGCTTGAACTGTCTCAACTGGAGGTGTTCTACCTGGTTCGGCTGGTCCTAAGCAGCCACCAACTGCCGGAGCGCATTAGACATTACACTTCAATTCACACGGCGACCATACATTTTGGCAGTTCTCCTCAGCTGTGCTAGTCTCTATCAGCTTCCAGAACCTTCACAGAAGAAACGCCGATTCTGTCCCTTCTCTCCATTCCTCTATAGCACGATCTCTTCCTGAGTAGGTAAATCAACCCTTCGTTCTCGACCGTAGAGACATGTAAAAACGCAACCCCTTCAATCGGACGGAGCGGATAAAAGAATATCTACTTTCGCTGGTGCTCTCCTCTGCGAAGCTTCCGGCTGCCGAACAAAATGTCTGAACATCACCACGATCCAATGCGCTCCGTGAACTCCTCCAACCCATCCACTTACTCCGCAGACATCCATATGTCAGACCACTACGGCCACGACTCTGCCTTATCGCTGGCTTCGACAGCTCTAGACAGTTCTACTCAATACATTCCTGGGGACGACGATGGGGCTGACGATGGGGACGGCCAGACTTTGGATGATTACGACTCGGCGTTTGGGGAATCTCTGATCGGATGCGATACGGACACATTAGCTAGCTATATGACGGACTACAGATACGAAAATGGGCGGAGATATCATGCATACAAGGATGGCGAATACTGGGTGGGTTCACAAAGTCTGGTGGAGGGCCAATTATTGACGTCTGAAGGGCCCAAACGACGAACATTCTAACGACCTCCAAGACCTCGCACACCACATGTATCTGATGACCCTTGAAGGAAGGCTTCATCTAGCCCCACTCCTCAATCCCCAAAACATTCTCGATATCGGTACCGGAACAGGAATATGGGTCATGTAAGCCCTCAGACCTGATGTTACAGCCGCTCTAACAAATTCTAGTGAAATGGCCGATGCATACCCCTCTGCACATGTTATCGGCACCGACCTCTCACCAATTCAACCTATATTCGTGCCTTCAAATTGTTCTTTTGAAATCGAGGACTTGAATCTTGATGTATGTATCGTCCTTCTAGCCCTAGCCGCATCTCGTGCTCTACAGCAAGTGTTACTGAGACAGTTTTTGTATCACTCCGAAAGGCCCGCCATGCTAACAAGCTGTAGTGGACTTGGCCAAAAAATCATTTTGATTTTATTCATGTCAGAGAATTGTTTGGGTGTGTGACTGATTGGGATAATTTCTTTGATCAGGCTTTTGAGCATATTAAACCTGGCGGTTATGTGGAGATTCTGGAACACAGTGTTCAGCCAGTATCCGATGATGATACCCTGGATGAGAGCAGCTTTTTTACTCTCTGGGGAAAAACTGTGATTGAGATGGGACAGAAGTCCGGGAAGAGTTTCAGTATTTGGGAGGAGAGCAAAAGCAGAATGGAAAAGGCTGGGTTTGTGGATGTGGTTGAGACGAGATACAAATGGCCAATGAATGGTTGGCCGAGTCCTGAGCACCGAACGCATGGTGATGATGGAGATAAGAGCTGGAGGCGGCTGAGAGAACTTGGCGTATGGAATCAGCTGAGATTGTACGATGGGATTGAAGGTTTCATGATCCGGTTATTGACCGTCACTGCCGGAGTAAGTTCTTCATCCCTTATTCCTGAGCTGCGTTGATAAGATGAAGTGGTCATATGAATCAGCTCAAGACTTTCTTGCTCAGATGAGAGCAGCGATCAAGGACCTCAAAGTCCATGCCTACCTCGAAGTCACTGTTGTCCATGGCCGCAAACCGGGAGGGATGCCAAACCCGTCCAGAGTCGCATCTTCATCTGGATACACCCTTCATCCTCTGGTCTCCACCATCCCTGAAGGTTACCAGGGCCTGGAATGAGATGAAATACTGACGAAATGACTTACGAAGTGAGGCACTGGTCTCGAGTTGACTTGGGATTGACAATTCCAAATTCCGCATGCATTCGTGTTTGGGCCAACGAGCTCACCCCTTGGAGTTGGGTTGATGATACCTGGGAATTTGATTTATTTTGTAATTACGATTGTTTTTGGATCAAAGCTTACTTGGTCTATGGTCTATGGTATCAAGGATTACTAGATCTTCCTCGCTCATTGCATTGGGGTGGATACGGGCGGAGCATTTGAACAGGGGCAACTGGATGGAGTAGGATAGTGTCATGAGATGGGACGGTAACAAACATACTAGATGAGACGAGGTCAAATGCGACGGCGTTATTGTGCGAGATGGAACGACGCATGGCACGGAGGGCTGAGCAAGTCGATTTTATTCTGCCGCGGATCCATGGAAATGAGGGAATCCGTAGTTGTGGCGAGGAAAATTTATACCCAATAGCTAAGTGTTTAATGAATGACGCATGTTTGAAGACCAATGACAGCTAAGAGAGACAAAATAGAAACATTTAAATGAGAGGCAAGTGGTATCCGCACATCCCCAGCTCGGCACCCCCCAATATCAACTCCCATTCAACACCCTGTGCGTCGTCGCCTCTTGATACCCTCAAGACTCACACTAAAGCGCAGTTCAAAACTCACCAACCTCCTTCGCCAAAAACGAATCGAGCTCCTTCTCCGTCCAAACCCACAACTTCTCCGCTGCCTCATCACTCGTCCCATGGTCATCGCCTTCTCCAGAGATGCCGATCGGCTCGTAATACTCTCCGCTAACGAGAGTCTGGGATGCCATGGGAGTCGTGGCTGCCCAGAGCTGATTTTTTGCTCCGTCCGCGGGCTTCAAGACTAACATCGGCATAAATCGAAGGGCAAACCCAACTATAGCTTTGATTAACTTGGGAGAATCGGTCGCTCCCGTCATGAGGTTCGTATCGACGACTCCGGGATGAACCGCTGCTGTCGTGATTTGTGGGTAGAGTTTTGCGAGATGCCGAGCGAAGAGAATGTTGGCGAGTTTAGACTGGCCGTAGCGTTTATACGGTCCCATCCCCTCTGCCTTGCTTTTCAAGCTTTCGTACGCGATTCCTTTCTCTGAGGCCCACCTATGTCCTTTACTAGATACGGAGATGACCCGCACGTCGGCTTCTGGAAGAGCGGTGGTAGAGAGGAGAAGAGGGAGGAGGAGTCTGGCAAGGAGGGCGTGGCCGAGGTGGTTGGTACCAAATTGGATCTCATACCCTTCCGTTGTGAGGGCTGGTGGGACGGCCATAATCCCTGCATTGAGGAGGAGGATATCGAGTCTCTGGCATTCAGAGATGACCGTTTGAGCAGCAGCATACACTGAGGCCAGAGACGACAAATCCATCTCCAAGATCCGAATCCGCGCCCCTGCTCCTTGTCAACCAGCTTAGTCTTAAATAGTAGCTGAAGATTACACGAATAAAATCTTACCTGGAACTTGTTTCTCGATTTTCTTAGCTGCTGCTTTGGCTTTGTCTGGGTTCCTCGCAGCGAGATAGACTGCAGCAGGCTTGTGGCGAGCGAGTTCGAGACAGGATTCATAGCCTAGGCCACTGTTTCCTCCTGTTACTAGTATTATTTTCCCAGTGAGAGGCGAAATTTCTGAGGGCTTGAAGGGGACGGAGTGCCGGGATGCCCACATTCTCAGAGTTGGGTTTTTGCAGCTGGGGAGCTCGAGTGGCTTGTCTGTAAGCTCGTTTGGCTGGTTCAAGGGAAGGGGTTGAGAGTGGCAATTGAAATATGTGGAAATACTGATGTGACTGTTGAATGTCCAAGAGTAATGTGATGAGTTTTTGGGGGGGTGTTTCGGAAGTAAAGAACGAAGTAGAAGTAGGTGGGCTGTTCACATATATATCTCCAAATCCGAGTTCACAAACACCTCAATCAGGAGACTGCCAACTCCCTCCAATTCAACCCGATGCCTTGCATAATTGTGGAATGATTATATTTCCAGATCAAAGGACCCGAGCTGGCCATTCACAACTGTAAATTTTCAGGCAATCATATACGAAGGTATATGGCTTGATCTTGATGCGATGCGACAGGAAAGATAGTGGGGCCGAGGAGGTGAGGTGTGAGTGGCTAGAAATGATGATGAAAGTTACTGAATTAGGAGTGAGTGGAGACGGCGCTGGCCTGCTTAGTAAGCAGAGAGGACCGTGACACCAAAAAACACTATCTTAATAGCGTTATAACTTTAGTAATTTAGACCTATCACCAAACTTTTCTTTTAAAAATTAAAGGGCTAAAAGATATATTAAAATATTGATTTTGCTACTAAATTCCCTTACCAAAATCAGCATAGTTTAGAAGACGTGGAATGCAATAGGCTTAATAGAATTCTGGAAAGACAAAATTAGAATTCTAGTATTCTTTTAATTAAATTATTAATTTTAAGGTAACTTGTCTATAAATTAAATTACTATAATTATATAAAGTAGCTGGCATTTGGTATGTTTACGCTAAAATTTGGGGGGTGCGCATAGAATTCTGTCAACCACTGTTGATAAAAGACTATCTGACTACTTCGTAACTTAGAAGCACTACTGCAAATACACTTCAACGTATATAAAAACTTTCACTACTACCGATTCCACTCCTGTTTCTAATGGTGGCGGAAGATATCCAAGGACTCAGCCTCAAATCCATCGTCTGTCTGCTTTAGGATTTCCATTAGAGGCCAAATTGTTTTCTCATTTCTCGTTGTTAATTCTTGTTTCTATTTTTGAGCAAAACCACAGCGTCTTCCTAACTCAAAACCAGAGGCGTGATCTGGCCCTCTTTTCTTTGTCACTGAGAACTTTCTGGATCAACCAATTTCCTACTTTTGATTCGGTGCGATGAGTTGCTGCCCCAATATAGCGAGTGCAAAGACCCTACACACTTGATGAACCCTAGTCTGGGTTAGCAATCTTGCCTCCACTACGGAAAGGACCTCAGGACCTACATCGATGCCCTCTCCAGCAAGACTACACCAGTCTCCCTCGGGGATAAGTCTGGATACATCTGACAGCTCCATTGCATGTTGAAATCCTCCACCAAATGCGGGAATCACAACCAAGGCATTGAAACTGACCTTTCGATAGCTCAGCTCAACGATTTTCACCGTCACTCACAATGAAAGACTTTTTTAAGTAGTCTGAATAGTCATGGCAAGAGCAGAACAGTCTCATGGCTTCCTCATGTATGGCCGCTCTCCCTTCCTGCTCTTCACGTCTCATGTATCAAAAAGGAATCCACAGGCAGGCTTACGTTAGAACAGCTCTGGAATTCTAGCAACAGGGAGTTAAAGTTTTCAATGTGTTGCTCGGAAACTTCAACATAAGCAACTACGTGGCTATTGTTGGTTTCTCAAGTCTCATGTTGATTCACACACTAGCATTCGCTCACTCGACACACGACCCCACAACCTTCACACCAGTCGACGACCTTTACACCAGTCGGCGGCCGTCACACCAGTCGACGACTTTTGAAAATCATCTCCCTTGCTAGAGGTTGGCAGACTGACTCTGGAACTCAAACTAGTTTCAATTTCGAATGGCCTGGATATGTTGCAAACGTTGAAGAGACCTTTTATAGGTATGTGGAGTTTTCCCTCTGCTCGAGAGTTGCCTAATAATTTAGATGACAGGTTAGAGATGGGGGTGACTGCCCCTGAAATAGACGTTTGGCCTTAAGCGCTGAATCGATCCAACGCAGCGGCTATATTTTGGGCCACCCAACCTGATTTGACGAGTAGACGGCCAAGGCAACAGCGACGCCCTGTGAGTTATTACAGTAAGTGATACATACAGTACTGGAGGCCTGCTTCATAGATTTGATTCGACCGTTTGGAAGAGTGCCTGGTAATCAGGCCAAGAATTGGGGGGCCAATACTGTATGATACGAGTCTGATGCCTGCACATTCCCAGCCACACTCAAGCCAGTTGGGCCTCCTCGCCAACCCCGCAACTGTAGGAACCGTGACCGTGTCACAAAAGACGAGTAGACGCCGGGAGGTAAGTCAATTATATCCGCAGTGAAATCCTTGAATCCACTCTCAAAAAGTAAGCGATACTATAAAGTACGTTTGTTTACCTGACGTGCATCGGAGGGTCCCGAATGCAGCAATCCTCACTGCTGTTGGAGTTGGTGGGTATGTCGTGTCTGAACTTCACGCCACTAGGCGCTTATCTAATCATTACTGTAGTCTGGGCCGCACTGCGCCATAGCTGGCCCCGGCATACAGTAGCTGTTCACGACGAATGGTCGGAACCGGGTATTAGATAATCATTCAATAACATTCTAACAAAAATAGCGTACCCGATCAAAGAGGATCTTGGCATAGTTAGAACAGCAGACACATTTTCTACGGCATTGTCTCGGTCGATGCTCCCGAAAACGCGGTAGCCTGTGGCTGCATCAAAAACTCATCAAAAGCCAGCTCCTCCGCAACGGGCCTCTCCTCTGGCATCCAGCATAACATCCTGCGCAAGAACTGTACGAAAAGAGCCCGATCCTCCCCATGAAGCCACTGCTCACGTGTTTCGAAAGATTGATCAGGAATGGGAACGGAGCCTTTCCAGTTTCCTATAGTGACATCAGCAAATTATTACCGTATAATGACCTGAGCAGAACAATACAATATTTTCCGAGATAGAAGAACAGGGATTGTGGTGCAATACCTTGGCTGTCCCAGTATTGATAGCACTTTTCACTCCGTTTTAAGAATTCTGGAGGTGGAGGCCCCAAAAGTGAAACAATTTCTGCAAGGTGCTGTTCATCATCCAGTATTCGATTTTTCCTTGCGAAGAATAAATGGCCGCCTTCAAGAAGATCCCACGTCTAGGTAAATTACATAAAAGTTAGCTCGATTTTAGCTGGTTCATAGCCTAGATATGGAGGGCATCTGATTTTTGACCTTGAAATGTCTTCGTTACTTCAGCTAAGTGGCGTGACCCAACATGTGGGATATTCCAAAACCTCCCATTAGACAGGTCAACAACAGTGCGCCAGCAGAATTAACCCTTTCGTCTTTGATTTGTACTCACCATGACACCAATCGCCCAAATATCCACTTTAGAATCCCAATTCATTCCCAAAATCACCTCCGGGGCGCGGTAAATTCCAGGCATAATGTCGCCTCTGTGCTTTTGAGTACCAGCTCTAGCCTCACCAAGATCACAGAGGACTGGTTGGCCTGCACTGAAAGGCATCGGTCGCGAGTTGTAGATAGTGCGATCGCTAAGAACCTTCCGGGCGATGGGTCGTGCCAGTTCGCCTTCCTCAATCTGGGAAAGGATTGAGTCATCCTCGATCCTTTGAAGAACATTATTTGGTGAAATATCTGACAACAAATTAGCTTCTAACTACCACAAGAAGGTTAGTTTTATATGATTGAGAGGTCACCAGTGTGAACGACATGGCATCGGTGTAAATAATCTAGGGCTATAAGGAGGAGTTGAATGCTCTTTTGGACAAGATCTTTTGCAAACCTATTCTGAGGAAGAAGTCTCAGGAACTCGGTGAAACTCATCCCAAGCGGTTGATAGAGCATGCATTTGTGATTGCCATTGGGACCGGCGATTTCAAATGAATCAAGGACGCTTCGGACCATGATTTTCCCTGGATGTTCAATGGGATTACTTTTCAAGTACTCGTTGATTGTGATTTCGTGGTCACCATGCAAGTCCGCATGATCATGCTCTTTGGTTCGAACACGAAATTTGAGTGTCAGATATCGGTGTTCCCTATTGATATATTAGAAAGAATCTTGACTAGTTGAATAGATGCAGTTCAAATTCTTGCCTGAGATCTCTGCACAGCCAGACCGTGGAATTCACCCCAAATCCTAATTTTGTCACAACCTGATATCTGGACCTGAGCACTTCACCGATATAAACCGGATAATAATCTTCCGGGATGTAAGATGGAACATCTTCTTCCTCGATCTTACTGATTGCGTCCAGTTCCACAAACCCGGAGGTGGGAAACTTGCGGGGAGGAGAGTAAGAAGTAGTATCCATGGTTCTGACAAATGATTGAGGCAAATATGGGAGAAACCGATAGGGAAAGGACGATTGAGAGATGAATAAACATAGTGAGCTCTTAAGGCCGAAGCAATGTCTGGTCATCTCAATTTGAAGGGAAGATTATCAGAAGATCATTTAGTCGGGTACGATTTCAAAGGGAAACTATTAGCGCCGCGCTAGTTTCACTAGCGGCACTCTCGGATCGGCAAAACCGTTCCACCGGGAGAGTAAGCGAGCCAGTTAAATATATGAGTGGGGTGACAAACCATAGCAAGCCACCACTCACGTCGCTATTGAAGAGGGCAAAAGGCAAGATCGTGATCTAGGATCTAGTAAGGACAAGAGCATAAAATAGAGAACTAAAAGGAGTGGTATTATTAATATAAGTATATCAAGTATATAATTCGTTATTTTAAGTTAATAGAAGTAGTTATATAATATAGAGAGTAGGATAGTTCCTGCCCTATAACCCCAGGCAGACAAAGTCGATTCGTTATACTAGCCTACTTTTAATACCCATATGCATAAGCGAGTTGCCCTTAACTTGTGAGGGAGGGCTTTCCCATCTCTTATCTTTAAAATTAAAGCTCATTCTTTGCAACCTAGATATCTCGAGCTTTCAAAATCTTTTGAGAATGTTTACATTTCACGTCTCCAGGCATATCTTCTTTAGAAACACATAACAAAACCTCAATATTTGTAACTAGTACCTTAATCACGATGATCAATAAACGTTCACTAACACAATCCTCTCTCAGCACCCAGCTTCCCCAGCCATTAGAGACCAGTACTAGCATACCACAGGCCTCTACGCCCGCGCAACCCTCCGCACCCTACAATTCATTTTTGCCTTCGCCATCTCCATCCTCTGCTGTCTAGACCTTACACGTTTCACTCCTTCCTCTTCCCACGCTGCCCTTGGCTGGGTCTACGCCGAAGTTGTTGCCTGCCTCTCCATGCTCACTTGCACAATTCCTTGCTCCATAACTGTGACACGAGTCTTTGACGCATCTGGGATTTGGTCTTGCTTGTTTTGTTGCTAGCGCAGTTTAGGGCCTTTGCTGCTGTGTTTGTTGGGGGGAAGGGAGATGGAGGGGATAAGGAAGATTTAAGGGCTTTCACGGGGATTCAGAAAACAGGATGAGGGCAGCGATTTGGGTGGATTTGGTCAACTGTATTCTGTGGGCTACGATGATGATTTGTGGTATCGTTTGGTACTGTTGGAAAAGGAGAGTGACGAGGAAAACTGATAAGAGAGAAGTAGAAGCCGAGGACCTAGACGAGAACGACATGAAGCGCGATTATGAACACTTACTGACATGAGACTGCAGCTCTTTCTCTATCCAGATTCCAGAAAAGGACCGATATTAAGTCTTCGCCGTTTGTCACAATCAAATAAGAAACTTGAAGATATTAAAGTGTTTACGATAATGTTTACGATAGTGTTCTGAAAAATTAAAAGTTGATAACGGTTTAAACACGGGTCGCTCGCAAGTTACGAGTTGGTGTGGGGTTTATCATCCTACCATATAGAGTGCAAAGAATTTGCTGGAATTGAAAAAAAAACCCGAGAACAGACAAGGGAGTTACTTTAGAGTGGAGCGAAATGAAGCGCGTTGTAGTGTATATTATATCGTCCAAAGCATCACTAGCCATATACCCGAACGCCATCTTCCTATCACGTCCCATTTTATCCCATTTCATCCTAGCTTTATATACACATACCCTGTCATCCGATTCCACCCTGGACGTCCCAAAATATATATTTCATCCATCCCTACCATCAGTGCTCGTTCGCAGCCCCATTCGAGGCCGCCCTCGCAAGCCTGGGTCTACTTCTTTAAACTACTCAACCCTTCACCCTCCTTCCTCACAACTTTTCTCGGCAGAACCTCTACTTTTCTCGACAATAAAGCCCTCAGCTCCAGACTAATAACTTTCGGTCTCTGCTCTTCCAACTCCTCTCCACTTCCACCTGGGCCATCATCTTTCTTCCCCCCTTTCCCATTATCTCTTGGGCTACTTGAACTTCCATTCCTACCACCAGGTGAAGAACTTGAAGCAGCTGTAGCTGGTGGCGTCGAACTGTTTACACCTCCTGCACTGACAGTATCAGTACTGCTGGTATTGGCAGTTGGTGATAATGGTGAAGTGAGGGATTGCGTGGCTCCAAGAAGTGCATTCTGAGTTTGGGTAATGCGATGGCGGAGTTTGGGAGCGGGGAAGTTGGATTTCTTGTCAATGGCTTCGACCATTCGTTGAAAGCGGCGGAAGAGTGACTCTGCTCTTACAAGAGTCGATTCTAAGTCGATTGTTGTTGAAAGTTCGTTGACTGTTCCATGAAATTAGCAACACGCAACAATTCGAGTAGGGAGCGGCGAGGCTTACTGTACTTGAGTACCTCATCAAACTGCTTGAGATGCGTCATGATGACATCTCTGTGCTTCTCCAAGATTGCCAATGCGACAAATAAGTGGAATCCACTGCTCAGATAATCTGTCCACAGGGTCTCCCAAAGCCTTAATACATCTTTCCATTCGAACTCTCGTTTGTACCACACCAGCAGCATCCTGAAGAAAAAGAAAAAGTTCGTGCTGTCCGCGCTTTGCAAATGCAGATACAATTTTGGATCCATAAGTTGGACCAAATGATCAAGAGTGAGCAGTTGTTTCCGCATCCCAGATTGATCGCGCAAGAAATTTCGCTCCATACGTTCCATAAAGTGTTGAAAGCCCCAGAAAGCAATCGCATCATCTTGCATAACAGCGTAGATAGGAGCCAGGAGATCAGACATCCCTTGCACGTAGCCAAGATCGCGGTTGTATTCGTTGTAGGTGAGAAGCATATCTTTCATTTGCTCGAGATGGACATTGGTGCCCACGTCTGCGAAGGGGGAAGAGGGATCCGGATGGGGAGTATCTTCGCCAGCAAATAAAGGTATTGTCCGATCTGTCCTGTGAACGTCTTTTTCTATATGAAGGACCCCGAGAGATGGGATATGTCAGCCTATACTGGTATTTTGGGATGGGATGTGAAAATACTGACCTATTCGCCCTTTTTGCTCGCGCCACCACTCTCCTTCCTCGCCCTCACCACCGAGATCTATCAAACGATCCCACCATGCACCCTTCAACTTTACATACGCATCTCTTAGACTAGCCATCTCTGCCTTTCTCTCATCTGCACTAGAGCCCCACTCATAGACTCCAAGCAAGAAAAGCCAAGCCTCCTTCCTAACCCCATCTTCAGGATCCAAACCCCCATGAAAGATTCTCTCTTTCACCTCATCAACAGTAATATTCAGCCTCCCCGTCCTCTGGTCAAACCACCCATTCCACTCCTTGAACGTAACTACCCTCCTCAACTCCCTCAAGCTCGCTCTTCCCATTTCCGTATCCAGCAGCTCAAACTCCCCCACATCCGTCTCCTCCATCTCAAGCACATCCTTCGCCGTCCAAATTCGCTGGTTCCTATCCCTCTCACTTTGTTCTGCAATACCCATCGCCCATCTCGCCAGATAAATCCTCGCACTATCAAATTCCTCTTGGATCGTCTGAACTTCCGGATTCCTGAGCAACCTCCGAACTTGCGGCGGAACCTTTGGGTTATCAATCACCGAATCCGCAGTCCTTCTTGTAAACGTAGTGACTTTGGCGAATTTCTCCATCAAATTCCACCCCGCCTCCTTGACAAACTTCGTCACTGGATCCATGCCCGCATCCCTCCCTCTTGAACTCTCCCCACTGCCCATCCCCGCCGCTCCACCCACCCTCGCTCCACTGGAACTAGGTCTCACCAACGCAGCTGTGACTGGCTTGCCCCCAAACGCCTCTTTGTCTTCGGAGCTTGGCTCAATCAAGTAGATATTCGGCTCTGCCCCACTACGCTCTACATCTACATACCGTCTCAACCACCTTATCACCTCGTCGCCGCCCCAGAACATCTGTCCATCGATACCAAAGGGATCAAAAGATTCTCTCGCCCGGCGCTTCTTTTGGAGGATTGTGGATTGGCATTCGCTGTCGTGGAAGAAGAGGGCGGGAAAACTGTCTCCAGCGCGGGAGTTTATAATCACGGAACCGAACCACCATCCCAGAGACGGAGGACGTACAAGGAGGGAGTAGACCTGCGAGACAGGGATCGCGAAGGCATAGTGACCGATGGACGAGGAGTGGGTGGTTGTAGGTGGCGGAGGAACGAGATAGCTCTGCTTAGGAGGGGCGTCTCCCTCTGCCAAATCCACTTTCACGTACGTATCCAAGGCATCGCCCAGACTGTGTTCGGGCAACCATGCAAGCAGCAAACTCTCGGCTGCTTTCGATTTCGCAGATCTTGCGGAGGCAGAGGTTGGACGATCATCTGGGGAAGGTTTCTGTTGGAGTAGAGCAATGTAGCCAGGGATATTGTCTTTGGCAGAGGGGGTAGGGTGGATGTAGACCTAAACGATGGAGTTAGTGAGGATTGCGCATCTGCGAAGAGCGGAAGCTTGCCTTGGATTTAGAGTAGAGAAGTTTGACTCCTCTACCGGTTGTAGTATGTGTGATAGTGTTGTATTCACCTTCTTCGTCGTCGCTCAATGCATAAAAGCTGTTGGATGGCGATGCCGTCCTGGCGGGGTTGGATGATGAGGCCATCGCTGCATCCGCGAGCCTTTGAGGCTATTTAGATGCTTCACAGATTGCTCGTAATTGTGTTTGTCTATCGTAGCGCCAACTAAGAGCCTTCGGCCTTCGGGGGACTTCAGATCATTTTGTGTGTGGTTATTGTATTCAGGTGCTGGATGTCTTAGATGTCTGCTGGTTGTGGCACTGTTTGCAATGACGTTGATTGCTTGCGCGGCGGGGCAAACAAGTCTCGTGATTTTAGGCTTCCTTGTTCCGAAAAGTCGAGAAAATGTTTTTCTTTATTCATCTCCTTCACAGATTCGAGCCACCAAAAAGGCAATGGTTAGCCATATTTGGATTATCCTACAATCCAATGGTGGTTGCGTTTATTGGCAATATAAAATCCAATCTGTATGTACAGTACAGTACAGCCACTCACCTCACCACCACCTCACTCCTCTAAATTCACACCCCCAACCCACTGGATAATAGAGTAAGCACCTTTCTACCTCAAAATTCAAACTTACTCAATTCACTTAAGATCCCCAGGTCCTCTACGGCGGCGTTACATCATCCGGATTCATCTCCAGAATCGGCTTAAGAGTGTTCATTATGTCCGGCTTGACAATAAACACATCAACACCTGCCGAAACCGCATTGATCTTGTATTCATCCGGTGAGAAACAAGCAAGGCAGAAATTCAGATCCTAGATATTGATTCCTCGCGCTTGAATTGGCGGATCTCTTTGCTGGCTGCGATTCCATCTTTTACTCGCATGGCAATATCTATAGAGAGTCTCTCATTGAGCCAGAAACCACCATCTCGGACGGCTCTACCCACCTATGAAAACAACCTTGAGGTTCTGATGGAAGTTTACGTACGCATGGACAGCCTCAAAACCATCGACGGCACAATTGTACTTCTTCCTTGGTCTTCTCCATGTGATTCACCATAATCTGCTAGCCCCAAAAGTCAACTCAAGTCGAGAGGAAAACGAGAAAATTTCATACTTTCATGTTAGTTTGATTGTCTTTGACGAGAAGCAGCATGAAACGTTGTTTCCATCGGGTCCTGGAGGACGAGAGGAGATTCATGCTCACGGCCAAGGGTCGCCCAGCGGGCTAGTTCCACGGCCTGTCTTTTCCTTCGAAGACCCTGAATTCGGTCCAGGAAATCCGTATGAGCTGGCCTGGCACTGCTTATAGCTTGCCGTGGACGCAGTGATTCGGTATAATGGCCGCCAGGGAAAGCCATCACGGGTAGTCTCTCATAAAACTGCATTATAGTACGTGCCTACCGTCCCAAGAGGGTGAGGCGTGAGAATCCAAGGTCAACGGGAGAGGCTTCAAGTGCAGGAGTGCGGCAAATGGCGTTTGAAATGAATGACTGAATCAGGTCATTGGAAGGGCGTGCTAAAAACAAGTTTCAAGGCTACATTTGGTGAGTTGAGGACTGGGACAGCTGAAGGTGACCACTGACCTACGTACAGTACAGTTCATTGCCCGAGACTCGAAATCCAAATCACTTGGAGAGGAGGAAAGCACGAGCGAGCCCAGAGAAGCAGAGTAGGTAAGACCATCACGACTGCAAACCCACGTCTTAGGTCATCAGCGGATACACCAAATCAATGAAAAGAAAAGCCGAATTCCTTTCAATTTTGGAATTAAAATGTTTGTATTGATAGCTAAAGAGCTATGCAGGATATTTCAGTCTCGGAGGACTTGTGCGGCAAACAAGAGCAAGGACGGACCGCCATCACGGAGTGAGTGAAGTAGCACACTTATGTTTCGGCCACCGATAGGAACACGGCTACAGAGACAGGTCTGTAATAATGCTTCTACTTTCCGGTCCATGTCAGCATCAAACTTGAAAAGAAACTGAATCCCACCAGTATAAATTTCGAAGTGACTCTCGTACCACTAATAATCGTCTTCTTCAAAGCCATCAACATAGTCATCACCATCATTGTTCCATTCATCCTCATGACCGCCGTCGTAGATCTCATCGTATCCATCCTCAGCACCGCTATCGTATCCGCCGGCGAACTTGTCCTCCGGAATATCTTCACCTGCCCCATAGCCAGTATCAGGTTCTGCAATTCCATCATGATCGCCATCAGCTCCTTCCCCTCCACGCAGATTTGGCTCTTCACGACTGTCTTTCTCTATGTTTTTGGTTCTCTTTCTATGCTTAGCTTCCCACTTCGCCTGTTGATGTTCTCGAATCCCTTGAATGTAGAATTTGCCTTCCTCGACACCCTCCTCCCCGTCTTTCCACAATCCCTTAAGTCCGTGCGAGGTCAGGAACTGATCCATGTCCTTGAAACCAGAGTCCTTCACGATTTGTTCGTCGCTCTTATCTTTAGGTTGGACTTTAGGCTCTGTTTTGGGGAAGTTGGGGCCAGGGCGCGCGGTCTCGTCCCCACGCTGGAGCTTGGAATCATCGCTGCGGGAGTTTGGATTTGAATCCGGTGCCTTTGATTCTTGATTTGGGGCCATTTTGGGCGGGTTTCTATGGTAGATTCTAGTTCTCAGTTGATGAGGATTTTCTTTTGTTCTGAAATGGAGAAAGAAAACGGCGGAGTAGATGGAAGGTGAAAGTGGTGTTTACTTTCGCTAACTGGCTAAGCAAGATAGGAAATCTAGAGAAGGTACGATAAAAGCACTTGCCGCCGAGCTTGAAAGGCCGTATCATGTCTCTTGGACGAACATCCTCCAATCCTTACTCATCCAATGGCGTTGGGCTTGTAACGTAGAAAGGGAAGTAAGTATAAGATGTAAGCTACCTTTTATGAATACCTTGGTATTTCTGACGACGTACTTTACAATACTATATAGATAAGGTATTTTTCAAGAGATACGATTGCAATATAAAAAATGCCGCAGTAATGTTGCCAAGCGGTGCACAAAAGTTCGAACTAATAAAACTATAGGCTAAAAGCGGTGAAACCAAATGAGCCCTACACAGTGACGCTATCCAGAGCAACCAGGCAAAGAGGCTTCGACACTTGACCCTCTTGTCACCACAACACACCCTTACAACATGCAAATCGCGAGGGACTCTCTCTTTTATCAATCTGGCCCACCCAAAATGGCGGGGGAGGGTTACAGTTGGCTGGCCCACCGGCTAAACGCTTCGGCATGAACTGCTTTCTGAGGGTTTCTGGCTGCTTGTATATAATTCCTTAGCTTAGCACGTCTCCATACCCTTCGGGGGGTCATAGGGCAGTGAGCTCCACTCACACCCGCTAGACGTAAATAAATATCATCAGCTATTCAGAGTAAGCAAATAGGCTACAACAAATGGGGAAAGCGGCTAGATGATGCTATTCAGAGTACTATTGGCACTCACCCAGACATCTCTGTAGAGATCATTGCCATCTGTTGTTGTACGAGACCATTCGGCGTCTTCTTCTTGTGGCTTTGCTAGGCATCTTCAACTATGACTTCTATAAATTGAATAACTTCCGTTCTATATAATTAAAAATTACGAGGATTGCCTTTCTAAAAAGCCTAAGCGTACAAAAATTCATATATAAACGTTTTATCATTCTAGAGTTAATAATAATACTGAATATTTTAAAGTGTTATCGTAAAATCGTTCGTATTTAATACCTCTGTATTACTTTGGAACAAGAGTTATTGTAAACTATATGCTTATACTTTTGAATACCATACCTTGAAGGTAAAATATGTTACCGAGGGTATACAATACCTGGAAAACTACTGGAAACACTGCTATCCAATCTAGAGTTTAGAGGAAAAACTCAACTCTGTCAAAGTAACCTCTGATATAGAGACGTCAATCGCATTGCTTATCCACAAGTCCCCACGTCTTCCTACACTTAGCACGAATTCCTAGTCGAAGGTGAAAGTGCTCCATCATCCAAGCCCCAGATTCTTAATCCGACCTTGCTCATTGCTGATATCGGGTATTCACGACTGCAATCTCCAAAGTATTCATTCCTCACCTTCACACATGGGCCTTCTATTTCGTTGATATTACAGATGTTAGCGTCCTGGCTTGAAAATTCAGGTCAAAGTATAAAAGCTTGCCATCCTCCTCAACCCGCTCCAAGGCATCCACGAAGTCCTGTATGAACATATCTCCCTCCTCAATCACTAATAAAGTAATTAATATTAATGTCCTTTCTCGCAGGGCGGGCGAAGTTTTGTAACTTACTCTGCTTCTAGTTTCTCGGCCCCGTGGCGCTCCCCTCCGCAACGTCTAGGCTTCTGCTACTTAACAAACAGAGTCTCGTATTTCTTCATATTTGCGTAAAGGCATGAATTAGTTCTTGCGCCTCAAAATGGACCAGACAATAGTGACTTACAGTCTCCAAGTCTCTTCAGGTATTTTGCACTATCATCCAAGGCTCCCTCCTCTTCTGTTCCTTTAGGGGCTGTCTTGCCAGCGAGGTCCTCGGTGACAATGGTCATGCTCAGGTCAGATTGTTCAGACTCCTCAGTCATATTTGGTTCAATCTTAGCAATAGTAGCACGCAAATATCGCGTGAATATACTCTTTTTAGGCCGATTCTGCTTGAGAATTGAGTGTGTTAACTGGGAGAGCTGGACGGTGAGGGACGACGTTTTTATGAACTGGGAGCATACCACTCTTGGTGACGAGAATTTGGTAGCTGCGGACGGCGGCCATTCTACTTGTTTCGTATTTTGAATTATTTGAGATAGACTGTTTGCGCGGGGAAGTCGGAGCTTCTTGTAGTCTGAAGGGGGAGTTTGCCGAAGTAGAAGATAGAGTTGGGGTTGGAGAGAATGAATAGCGAAGAAGACTCCAAAGACTGGGAGAGAGTCTATGTGGTAAATTCCGGCCACTTTCATCTCCAAGACGAGTTCGATGAGCGCTTTTAGTTTTACCTTGGCTTTCAGACGAGGAGAAGTGCAGAATTTCCAAGGGAAGAGATAAGATGAGGCCGTCCTGACCAGAGATACACAGGGCTGTTTTATTGGCCGAGTCCTCCTCTCCCTTTTGGATTTTTGCTCCTGTACTCTCAGCCCCTCTGCCTTGTGCCTCTTCGCCGCAAGATAATGATTTTCTACAGGCTCCTCCAAGGATTGAAAGTTGTGAAGGTTTGTGGACGTGGCAAGGCACATATTCACACTGCACCTTCTAAGACATTTTGCTTTTTGAACCCACTGCTTTACGAAGGTATAATCACAACCTGGCAAAAACTGCCTTGTTGGGGCTGTAGCCGAGTACGATGCGAGTCATTCCCAGTGTTAAGAAAATAATATTTTAGGTTTTGAATCTTACTATAACTCATTAAGTATTCTGCATCATGGGAGTACAAGGGGTAGAGAGTGGCTTCGAAGATGTTGATGGGGGCGTTGTTTCTGGCTATCATCTACAGTACTAGTAATAACTATGAGGAGCAATCACACGGCAGGGTTACTTCAATCCCCAAAGGTAGAGCACGGCTCAGCCATTCTTCGAACGACTACAATCGTGGGCTTGTGTCTCTGCAGCCACCAGCGCATTTGGAAGCAGCTGAAAATGGTGGCTTCATGTACTGGCCGGCTCAACCTAGACTCTCAGCCGCTGAAAACGCATAGCTTTGGGGAGCTCGTGTGATACGTGTCATAGCCGCAGCGAAAGTCCATCATATATTCAACCTTCCCCTCCTTTCAACTAGCCAGGCTCCAGGCTCTGCTCCTATTCTGCAAATGTTCGAAATTTCAAAAAAGCTACTCGGTGGAGCTTCAGCCTTCGCACTCGTCCTCCTCTGCACTATCAACGCTCCAACTGTCACACATGGCTTACCCCTCTCCCCCTCGGATTA
This sequence comes from Bryoglossum gracile, assembly GCA_037952635.1. Classification (NCBI taxonomy): domain Eukaryota; kingdom Fungi; phylum Ascomycota; class Leotiomycetes; order Helotiales; family Bryoglossaceae; genus Bryoglossum; species Bryoglossum gracile. The sequence continues at coordinate 56,939 of JAPZPB010000058.1, read as the reverse complement.
TCTCAACACTACTCTCCCACATCCTGCAACCTCCGCAACGCTGAGAGAGGACATCAAATGCTACGCACTTCCCTTCGGCGCCTTTGGATTCATCTCTCATCTGATGACATACTGGACCATAGCCCTGAAAGCACATGGCCTTAGTCCCTGGCGATTCAGAAAACTCAAGTCTAAGAAGACAAACAGGCTCCTTGCATCAGTGCAACTTTTATTGACCACGGCCATGACTATCTATTCAATGGTAGGCTGTCACCGGGTCTGGCAGTTTGTTGTCATGGCGTTCTGGCATATGAGCCTCTCGATTACGCTAGGCATTGTCTCGATAATCGGAGATAACTATGATCCGGACGTATATCATCGGAACTTTCCCAGTGCATTATGGACACTTGGAATCTACGCGGTCGGAGTCATTGTCGGTATTTCAGGACTTATTTCGCTCGTGGTTGAATCGTGGAAGGTGCCGCATGTCCAGAACCTGACTACTTGGTGGCTCGCCATCCTGGGTACTTTCGGGTTTACTGGCGTAATATTCTCGAAGTCGCTTTCTAAGTCAACGCTGGTGATGCTTCCGGTCACAATTGCAGTAACTTGTGCACTTTTCAGCGATTGGCTTTATGCTGCTGTTGCTGATAATTATGGAGGTGTGCCCACTGATGATCACTTAAACCGGGTTATTTCGATCACATATTTTGTTGCGAAGAGGCTTCCGTTTTTTTCATTCTGAGTCACTAGATGGATAGGAGGTTGATTGATGTGTTTTCCCGCGAGCTAGTAGGATCGAAGATCAATAGGGCCAGTTTCTATTCTCGTAATAGCGAAGCATATCCCTAGCACAATAAATTGAGAGCCTGAGTCTTTGCACAACAAGCAAACTTCGTCTTCATTGAATACAAAAACCTCTCAAACCAAGCGTGCATCCTTCTCTTGTCCTTGATGTTGGTTAGACCTAGCAAGCTACACGTTTCCTCTGAAAGATGTAGTGTTTCCGGTAATACTTCATGTATTACATATACTTTAGTTTTTGAGGTATAGTATTGAAAACTATTACTATAATTATAGTTTACAATATAATAATAAAACGATTATATATAAATTCCTGTATATTTAAACTTTTTTTTGCAAAGGTATTTCTCGCAGAGTTTATTTAACTTTATAAAATTTAAGGTTTAAAAGATAATAATGACTCTTTTAAAATAGCTTTTTAAAAATTAAAACCTAATTATATCCAATATAATTATGTGATTTGAAAGATTAACTTACTTTACTTTTAGTATTTGTTTCCGTTATTGTAGCTTATTTACTTGCTCTAAATAGCGTTACTATTTAGTGTTACAAGTGCTATACTACGGGTATAGTACCATGTAACATGCTATTATATAGTATAATAGCTACTAAGAGCCCACTCTTAGTATTGTACCATTTTGGGTGGTTTGGCCGAGTGGGTAAAGCATTAACCCTACTCGTGAGCGCATACGTCCTCTGCGCACTTGTCACATTTAGGTAGTATTTTGTTTAAATATTACTCTTTTTGGACTATTGCTCTATTATTTTGAAGCTTTCTCTGATATGTATAATACTTAGCGATATCACTGTGGTGTTATTCAGATTGCCATTGTAACTCTTGAAAAATACCTCGTTTATATAGTATTATAAAGTGCGGCTTCAGAAATACCTAGGTAGTCATTAGGTCTTGAACCACTCCAAGTAATACGAAAGTAATACTACTAGAAACACGGGAAAGTTGAAGCAACGCATTTTGACTGACTGGTTTCTAAGGATACAAGAGATATTGCTGGGCCTGCGGAAGTAGTCGACTGCAACAGAGTCGATGAGCTTGCATGCTGCCCAAAAAGGGCTATAGGCCGCTCTCAGTTCTACTACGCTATTTCTAGATAGAAATCATGTGAGCTTCCTTCAAAATAAAGGCTCAGCAAGAACACAGCTTTGCAGCTTCACGATTCTGCAGATGATTAAAGCCTGAAGGATGAAGGGAGATATGGAGGCTTCGCAATCTTACATCCGCCCATTTTAGCATACAAATTGAACTTGCTTTGGATGTGGAGAACTTCCTGATTCATAGATGAAACACATTCGTTTTCCGATCTCTTAGTTATTTGGCTTTGAAAGTGTGAAGTGTTCCCAAACTAGCCACCCTTTAGTCGGGGCTACCTACCTATAAATCCCCTAGATACTCACTAATAATTCTTCAACAAACATCTCTGGGCTTTACACCAGATATCATCATGGGGTCCATCGTTTCAGTACGACGATTAGCTAACCGCAAGAGGGAAGTTATGACAATTCCACCTCAGGCTATCAACCCACAAATGGTCTCCAAAACGGTCACATCTACCAAAAACGAAGTCACCGTCGAGGTCTTCGCGGACGGAACTATCACTACCACAACAATCAACAAGACAAAAAAGAGATGCATTTCGAATGGGCAGAATGGGCATCCTGTTGTCTCAAACTTAGCCAGACAAACTACAACTACCGGTGAAGCAGGTCCTAGGCGCGATGAGGAGTCTCTTGAAGATTTTGATGACATGTTCGGATATATGCATAGAAGGGGAAGCGCGATTTCTGCTTCGGACTACATCTCTCAGAGCGGATCATACACTAGGCGTGGAAATATTTCCAGAAGAGATGTTAGAGACGTCCTTCCTGAGCAGTCTATCGATCCAGCAGATGGGCGACTATTTGTTGAAGATTCTTGGCAGACGGTTGCACCTGTTGTATCTCTTGCCAATAATCTGCAAAGCTCTCCTCAAGAAATGGACAGAGAAGAGATCCCACGACCAATTTTGAGGAAGAAGAGGGGACGAACATGGCCAAGAGAGAACAGACCTTGCAGAGGCACTATCTACGCTATTACCGGTCACGATAACTTGAACTCCGTATTATCTTTTAGTCACAGCTTGCCTCCTAGTTTCCCACCTTCAACACCTCCAGCTCGCCGTTTGTTGGACTTCGGAACATCTGACAGAGACATCGGAGCTCTCTGAAGGGTATTCTGCCATATTACTTCCTCTTTTGAACAGGAGAGCTTCGAATGCTTCCCGAATACGCCTTTGTTTCTCGTGACTCTAAACGACTAAGCAAGCTCGGCTTTTCGGCCTACCAAAATTGTACCAATCACACATGGCTCTATGCCCTCACCAACGACTTACGACTTACTGTCTCGCAATCATTGTTTACTCTTTTCAGACTTGGCTTACAACTTTGGAGGCCAACTCCTGAGCACTGGATGTTGTTTTCGGGGTTCGGAATGGCACACTCATGCATCCTGGAATAATGGGAAGCTGTGCGATAAAAGCTCTTGTTGTTTTTTGACTTTTGCTCTCTGATGGATGGATGACTAGATAAACGGATGGAATATGGGCACGGTGCAGAGTACAAAATAAGAGTTTGCTTGTGTTTTGCTAATCCCAATTATAATACCAAAGTCTTCGTCAAACAGATGTCAAAGAAATCTCTCATGAAACTGCCCTCGTGATGAGTTTCCAGTACTACAATCGCCTCCCTTTTCCATCCAGCCCTCGGTGCTCCAATATGCGTAGGAGGAAGATACGGCCTGCCTCAAACTTGCCATTTGCTTCTCCAGCTGCCACATGGTCCCTTCCTTGCAATTTTGTCCGGTCTTGCATTAACTCATGGGGCTAACTTCGATAATTTTTACTGTTGGTGGCTCAGACCCAGCAGAGGTATTGGTGGTATCGCATCACAGCATGGGGCCGCGTTTTATTATTCGCCTTCTAGGACGGCGTTGAATTATTCTACAACTTTCTGTCTGTGCCTAACAATTCGGATTATTCCCAAATTTTGAAACGTGTTTAAATTTTTGCTCGAGAATTATCGAATAATACAACCATTTTCAGGATCTGTTTCTATTTTCAGTGTCGTTGGTTCATAGTTCCGGTTATTTTGGAAAGGGGTTACACTTTCTCGCTTGCTCGTTAATTTACCGCCCCTTTATTTTCACTTTATGCGATCTCAACCTGCGTCCATCAAGTGTGCTCTACAGCTCATTATCAAATTTCTATTGTAGTAGGTTATATAACTCTACAACATATGCCTCATGGATAGCTAATCTCCTTACTGCCTGGTATTCGAACTATCAGTACGTCATCCAAATTCTCTATTATCCAAACGCCACATCAGTGGTTGTGATTCTCAGTCTGTTTCAGACCTAGAGCCAGCTCTGGTGCCCAAAGACTCTTCTCAACTTCTACTTTCATTTTTTAGGTTATGCTCAAGCCAGCGCCAATGCAAACAGGCCAACGGCACCGGCAACGATCCCCACCCATCCCTTCGTATACTGCACGTCCAATCCATCACCTTCATTCTTTTTCGGCCCAGTCGTTGTGGCGCTCGGCGTAGTGCTTGGTGTAGTTTTCGAACTTGTCGTACTGGCCGAGGATTTTGAAGAGCCAGAAGATGTTGAAGATGAGCCAGAAGTCACCGAACTTGACGCCGAGCTCGAAGATCCCGTATCAAGCAGAGCCACTGTAGTCGGTCCTGTCAAAACCACTTCCGTGACACCATTAATAACGGTTGTACGTCCGCTCACCGAATACTTCGGATCTACGGCTATAGTTGTGGGGCCGGTGATTATCAGCTCAGTCGTCCCATCCAGAACCGTAACTTTCCCGGGTAATACGGCGGCAGGAGTTGGCAGTGGGATGTTTGTGGAAGCCGGTATCACTAGATAAGGAGTTCCACTTATCGTCACTGTTTTGAGTCCCGTTGCTCCAGCCGGTGCAAGAGAGAGAGGGATTGATGTTGGACCAGGCAAAATCACGTATGGAGTCCCACTGATAACGGTTGTAGGAAAGTTGCCCGGATTGGGATTCGATGTTGGAGCTGGGATAGATGTTGGTCCAGGTATGATGAGGAATGGTATTCCATTGATAGTAGTTGTGCTTCCCACTAACCCTGAAGGCGCAAGCGAAAGGGGAATGGCTGTTGGGCCTGGAATCACAAGATATGGAGTACCGCCTGGGTTGAAGGAGGTGGGGAAAATCACAGCTGGTGGACCTGATCCATAATCGATTGAAGCCGGGACAGGAACAGTTGTTGGTCCTGGTATAACAAGAACTGGTACTCCGTTGATTGTGCTTGTTGTACCCACCAGTCCAGGAGGCGCAAGTACTAAAGGAATGTTCGTGGGTCCTGGAATCACCAAAACTGCACTTCCTGCCGCGTTGATTGAGGTGGAAAAGATACCTCCTGGAACTCGGTTGCCGTTTCCTTGGGAGGGAGCTGGGACACTCGTTGGCCCTGGAACAACAATGACAGGCACTCCATTGATCGTCTGAGTAGGTCCTGCAAGCCCTGCTGGAGCCAGAGAAACTGGGACGTTTGTGGGCCCTGGAATGACAAGAAATGAAGAGCCCTGTGCATTCACGGACGTCGAGAAAACGCCAGATGGTGGTCCTGCAGGAATGACAGTCGGTCCTGGAATAACGAGAAAGGATGTCCCTCCGATATTGACAGTACTTCCTTGAGCAGCCGGAGGAGCATTCGCCAGCGGAATCGTGGTTGCGGCCTGGATTGTAATCGGCTGGCCTGCCGGCTGAGGTGGAGGAGCCGCTGGCGGAGTTGTCGGTGCGGCTGCTGGGCCAATTCCAAGAATCGAATTAATCATTGCGGCGATGGAAGCGGCGGTATCAGTCGTTGGTGGCGGTGGGATAACAACTGACTGTGGTGGTGGAACTGGGGGGTTTGAGACAGGAGGCGCAGGAGGTGCTGGACTAGAATCTTGGCCAGAGCCTAAATCAGGAGTCGAACTTGGCTGGGTCTCACCAACAGTCTGATGTTGGCGATTCGTACTCTCTGGTGGAACGATTGAGCTTGGTGGTGCCACTTGTTGCTGGCCAACATACACCACCGTTGAGCTTGTAAGATCTCCTCCAACCGCCGTCTGGGATATCACCGTTGTTGTCGTTGTGCACCTTGCCGACAGGACCGAAGGACCACCAGGTAAACAAGCAGCGAGACCAGGATACTGCTTACTATACTGATCGTTCTGAACCAAGAACTCGAGAAGAGTTTGCGGAATATAACCATAAGCTTCAGTTCCTGCACTTTGGTCGCAGTAATGGGGCTCGGTAGCTCCAGTAGCACCACGAGCTGGTTGGTAAATGAATGGGGTTTCCAAAGCAATGGTGACTCCGACTTGGGTCGCTGGATCAACTATTTGGCCTGCTGAGTTCGTCCAACCTGTGGATGCGCTGGTTATGATTCGTGTTTCTGTCTCAGTTGTGGTGCTTACAGTGGCCTCTTCAACTGTAATCGTATATCTATCCGTCTCTGTTGTCGTCAAAAATGGTACGTCTGTGGTACCAACAATTCCTAGGCCTCCGAAGTATGCTTCGGCATTTGAATTTATGTTTGGGATCTCGAAGCCGAGATCAGAGACCGAAGATGTGATGCCGCATGCAACATTCCCAAATTCGTCAGTTATGGCTGCTGCTGTGATTATCTTCACAGTGCTATAGACATAGAATGCTGCCGGGGATTGCCTGGGATTTCAATTATGTGTAAGTTAACGACCTTGGAACATGGGGAACATGGAGAACATAGAGAACTTACACAGTGACCCCTGCAGTGACAGTTTCTGATCCGGTCAATATTGTGGTAGTTTCAGAAGGGCTTGGAGCTCCATTGACATAATTGCTAATCGGGTTTTGGCCCAAGAGATGTGTAAAGGTAAAGGAAGCGTTGGTCGGGTATACATTCGTTGTGATGATGGTTGTTGTTATATTTTGAGCGTAGGAGATGATTGTGGTGATAGAAGTCAAGCTGACTGCCCTTGCCGTCGAGCTCAGACTTGTTTGTTGCCACCAGTTCTCGTTGACTGTATCTTGTACCAGAAAGCAACATTGTGATGTTTTCTGTGTCGGGCCTGCTTTCGAGGACGAAGTCGAGGACGAGGATTTATTGGCAAACGGGAAAGTCATTGATACTATTTTCAAGTCAGCAACCCTATCATTAAGTATGGTCTTCACACATACGCCGCGGAACAGAAAATTCAGCTCTTGCGAGGCAAACAAGCCCTGAAACCAGAAGGATCCATTTCTGCGCGAACATCTTGAAGTCAAGGAAGGAGAATCATGTAACGACGGTGGGTTGAGCACAGCCGGATCTTTTCAAAGTTAAGTCATCTTGTTTCAAGGCAACAAGATAATGTTGTGATAATACAGTATGATTCACAAGATACAGTTGTCGTTGACTGCGGAAAAGCCCAACGCCATGTCCGTACCGGAATCCCTGGCTTGCGAATCGTTGTTGGGGGCTTGGAAGCCAAAGTTTCACGCACCACTCAGCCCAAATTCTCAGACTGTTGTCCTTCTTTCTCCTGGTTACTTCTCCAGCACAGTAGATGTTCAGCCGTCTCGTTGGCCAGAAGTCAAACGAAAGTCCACAAACTACTTGGTGGCTGGACTTCGCCTCAGCCACGACTCTAAACTTACAGCTGGTCACCCAATCCCTTTCCTGCCCTTGAACCACCGCTGAAAAACACCAAATCTCATGACGGTAATTGCCTAGGTCTCGCAGTGTGGCGTTATGGTGTCCACTCAGAGTCTTGGAATATTGCTTGCAAGGACATTGAGTCTGGTAATCTCGTTAGGGCTGAAGCATCTCGACCAGCGTGGTGATGCAAGGCTTCGGATGTAGCAATTCTGGGCTTGGGGTGAGGTCTGGACAGCTGAATCGTCATGGGGGTGTTAATTGCTTTTGCCTGAAGGACTGATTTATCCGTACTGTACCACCTTGCGTTTTTCCTCATGGAATCGATTTCCAGGTTTCCAATCATTTACTCTCATCTCTGCCTCCTAGTTCAGCCTTGCAGGGCCAGCTCGTCTCTGGCTCGTGCAATACAGTAATAGATCTTACCTGCTCTACGGATTTCAACGCATTCCGATCTTCAAATGACTTAGAATCCTTCTCCTCTTCCTTGTAAATATTCATGTCTACGGCAGCATCCATGCGGTGAAATTCTTCATATCATGCTCCATGTGTGGATGATGGTGGAGCAAAGGCATCTGCACTTCGTCGGACTATTTCTTCTTTTCACATTCCGAACATGTGCAGCAACAGTGCTAGAGAGGATCAACCATAGAAGTACATATCCAGCCCCAATTTCTATTCCGGCTTCACAAGACTGGTAAGAACTCATTTGATCTACACAGGTCATCAGATTTACTGACCTACATAGGGATGGTAATGATGGGCCGTGGTCAACATTCACAGTTCAAATCGGAACCCCCGCCCAAAGTGTCAAAGTCTTCGTCTCAACAGCTTCCAACCAGGTCTGGGCAATAGATCCAAATGGTTGCCAGTCCGGCGATCCTACCAACTGTCCGAAGCTTCGCGGAGGAACATACAACTTCACCGCATCTTCGACATGGACAGCGAATACCGCAAACATTACAACTCAGATCTATACCTTAGGTCTCGAGGAGAGTTTGGGATATAAGGGCTTGGGGAGATATGGATTCGACACAATTACACTGGGAATTCAGGGGAGCGGAGGACCAAGTTTGGCAAACCAGACAGTGGCAGGGATTGCGACTAAAGACTTCTATCTCGGTTTACTTGGGTTGAATCCTGGACCGAGTAACTTCACAGACGATTTCAATCCAGTACCGAGTACTCTGTTTAATCTGAAGAGCCAGTCGAAGATTCCAAGTTTGAGCTGGGGATACACAGCCGGTAACCAATACCGAGGAAGTGGAGTTCTCGGAAGCTTGACCCTTGGCGGCTACGACTCTTCGAAGTTTACACCAAGCTCGCTTTCAATTCCATTTTCCGAGGACAAGGACTTGCTTGTTCAGCTCTCCAGCATAATAAATGGCGAAGGACCCTCTCTCCTCCCTAGCCCAATTCCCGCGTTCCTCGATTCCACAGTATCCGACTTGTGGTTGCCATTAGAGGCATGCACTCTCTTCGAAACCAAGTTCGGGATTTTGTGGAATTCGACAAGCAATTTGTACTTTGTCAACACAACCCAGCACATCCTGCTTCAGGCCCAGAAGCCATCGATTACTTTCTCGATCGGCTCCAACACCTCAACTCCGAACCAGAACGTTAACATCACTTTCCCATACGCTGCTTTCGACCTCACTGCGTCCTACCCATTAGTCGATACTAACACGCTTTACTTTCCGTTGAAGAGAGCAGATAATGAGACCCAATACACCCTCGGGAGAGTCTTTTTCCAAGAGGCATACGTAATAGCCGACTACGAACAACAAAACTTCTCCGTCTCGGCATGCAAATGGGATTCTGCGCCGCAAAGTCTCGTCGCCATTCTTCCTGTAGGGGGAAATGGCACCTCCAATTCAACCTCACCATCCCCAGCATCAGTTTCAGGATTCCCAATTGGGGCAATCGTCGGAATCGGAGCTGGTGGAGGTGTCCTTCTTCTTGCGATCGCCGGTGTGGTGTTGTTTTTCTGCTGCTGGAAACCCCGCCAGAGGCGCAAACTAGAAGAGGTTGAAAAGGTAGCTCATGCCGAAGCGCAAGCTGGGATTATCACTAAGCCGGAACTGGATTCCGTGGCCATTGGACACAAGCCCATTCCACACGTTGAAGTGTTTGAGACGGATGGAAGGAAGATTCCTAGACCAGTGTTGGAGATGGGTGATGGCCGAGAAGGGGAAAATGAGAGAGAGAGATTCGAGATGCCGGCCAGAGAAGAAGTGGCTGCTGAGATGAGCGGGGGGAGGAGGAATGGTGGGAGGCTGGGTGATTATGTGGGGTTGAGAAGTGGGAGTCCGGGCGAGGATACGAATAATGGCTTGTCGAGAGGGACGAGTCTCTCTTCTGGATTTGGCGATTTGGGGAGCGAGCTTGGTCGCTCTTCTAGGAGACAAACACCGTTCGAGAGTCCAGCCTTAGGATCGAGAATGCCAGCGGGCAGGAGGCAGAGTCCGCATCAAAGCAGGCCTATTACACCAATCATCAGGTTACAAGCTCCCGGGGAGGGAGAGAGGAGTCCTGGGGCTGAGACTTTGAGTAGTCTCGGGAGCCCGCTAGGGAGTATCATGAGTGAGATGATAATTAGCCCCACGAGTCCGCTACCAGGTGGGCAGAGAGATAGTAGATTTGTCTATCAGCCGTATAGACCACCGGGCGAGAGATAGCCTATTAGGTAGATGAGGAATTCTGTACCAAAATATTTCGATATTTACAGTTCCGGTCTATGTCGTTCTCAGAGAGACCGAGGTTGGTGGGCCGCCAAAGTACTTATCGTATCAATTTGACAATTTCTCTTTATTACAGTCAATGGTTGGTCTAACAATTGGTTCATCCTCTAATGTCGCTACGGTTATTATCAGCGGAAGCAAGTTAGGGAAGCAAGTGAGTTAAACGAGCCGGAGGGATCGCGTAAGTACTACACCCTACTACAACTACTAAAATTTATACTAAAAACTGGGAAATATACTTGTATTTTTCATAATCTCTATTATATATATTAAATAATGAAACGAAATTTGCTTATAGTTTCTTTGTCTGATGATTGCGAGGGAGAGGGGGTTTTCTGAGATTGTGAAGATTTTGGAGGAGTGGGGAGTGGAGGGGTAAATTGGTGTTTATATAGAAAGCTGTAATAATCTCTTTACTTATCAAAACACAAATGCTCTCCCAAGCTATCGTCTGGCAACATGTGTATTCTGACATACGCATTTATGGTATCCTGCAGATCAAGTATGATCTCGCTCCCCTCTCGCCAGTATATTAGCTCAGTTGAACTCGATGCCGAAACCGTCATTTATATCTCCTGCACAACTTGTATACTTGCCTGCTGAACTTTAATCATCATGACAAGCTTCCTCTCCTCCGCTAACGACACCAAAATATTCCTCTGGTCCTCTATTGCTGCAAATATCTTGTGTCAAAAATAGAGTAATCTAATGATAAACTCGATAAATATAGTACATAGGTAATCTTACATCACAAGAAAATATATTTATATAAGCATGTGCTGCTAACTAGGTACTTATATATGTATATTCTTCTTAATACTCTCTTATATATAATAACATATCGATATACTACTGCCTTGGTATAAAGCCCTTAAAGGCTGGCAATGTCGAACTCTTGTGACAATTACTTAACTAGGGTATTTTACGAGTAGGGTTAACGCTTTACCTACTCTGCTAAACTAACCCAGAGCGAGTATAATCCTACGGTTGGAGTCTTAGCAGCTATTATACTATATATAATTTATTACAAAGGCTCGTAGATATTATTATACGTGTAATAATTTAGGGTTAGGGTTAGGCTTATATTAGGCGCTAGTGCAGCGGGGTAACCCCACAATCTTCAAGAACGGTGTTATCAGGTGATATAAAGCACTGTTTTGTCACGTAATACGGTTGGTCGAGCCAGTATATAGAGCTATCTTACAGCCCTGTCTTTTAGAGAGCAGGAGATTCTCAATTATCCGTGAATACTATTACTCCTTCAGTATGAATCCCTATGCGCATAGCCAATTAATTCTGAGGTTGCTGTTGGAAAATGTGACGGCAACCTCAAAATTCATTGGTTAAAATATGGTTCGGGTTATATGTCATTCTTCTCGTCATTCAGAACCTTTATTGACATATTCAATCCTATCTAGAATGGAAGCTCGACAGAACTCAGATAACCTTGCATGGGACCGGAGTGACGAGCTCTGGGAGAAGGCGATGAAGCAAGTCCGATTGTCATCTACATGCCGCAAAGTTGAATCGTTGGCCAAGAGGATGTTGGGACAATCCGCAACCTTGGTCCCCCCATTAATTATCGGAGGCTTCAACGTGTTATATCCCATTCGAATCGAAGGATCTTCTGAGAGCTTTCTCGTTCGCCTGCCCTGCCCAAACCAGGCTGTGTTTCCAGAGGAGAAAACGCTTGCTGAAGCCGCCACGACAGCTTGCATCACCCAACGAACTCAACTTCCGGTTCCAAAAGTCTTCTATTATGGCGTGGATCCTGAAATAGGGCCGTTCATGATTATCCAAGACCTTGGGTCTCGACGAGGTTTGGGCCAGGCCCTGGAGGCTCCCCGCGAGGATCCTAACGAGACGCCCATTTTACATCCCAATATTTGTGAAAGCAAGCTCAAGAGCCTGTACGTTCAAATGGGACAGTGTTTGTTACAGCTTGCACAGCCTACTTTTCCACGCATCGGTGCTCTCGTCGAGATAAACCCGGGATCCTACTCTGTATTAGGAAGACCTGTTACACTTAATATGATCAATATGGTTCAGCTTTCTAATATCCCCGAGTCGATTTTCCCATCAGAAGGCACTACATACCAAACTGCTGATGACTGGTACGTGGTATTGGCCGAAATGCAAATGGCAACTCTCCTCTTCCAGCATAACGATATGGTATCGTCGGAGGATGACTGCAAGACCAAATATATCGCTCGCCAAATATTTCGCAGATTATCCAAGCAAGGTCGGCTATCAAAGTTTGGGTTTTCTGATGATAACTGGTCTGCCTGCTCCAAGCACGCTCGTGCGAGGTTGCCAGCGCCGGATGGCTCGGGCTCTTTCCGCCTCTGGTCTGATGATTTCAGGCCAACCAACGTTCTCATTGATGATAATGACCAGATTCTTGGAGCTATCGACTGGGAATTCGCATATGCTGGGCCAACGCAGTTCGTCTTAGACCCGCCCTGGTGGTTACTACTTGACGTGCCCGAGATGTGGGATGAGGGCATCGAGGATTGGGCAAGCGTCTACGAACGACGTCTGAAGTCCTGGCTTACGGCACTGGAAGAGGCGGAGAAAGACATGAGTCCCGGCTCCTTGCTGCTCTCGGCGTACATGCGAGAGAGTTGGGCTACGGGCCGCTTCTGGCTCAACTATGCCGCGAGAAGGAGCTGGGCGTTTGACACCATCTACTGGAAGTATCTGGATGAGAGGTTCTTCGGCGAGCGGGAAAAGGATGTCCCTACGGAAGAACTGTGGAAGACTAGGGTGCATCTTCTGAGTAAAGAGGAACGGGCGGCAATGCAGCCGATGGTCCAGATGAAAATGGAGGAATCGAAAGATCGAGCTTTGCTTGAGTGGGACGCTGCTGAGGCAAGGCAGCGCCTATCCTCCTTTCTATTTGACTAGTTATTAAAACATTGAATCTCACTGGGCTTCTTATTTTGGTATTTGCCTCGGTCTGCCTCAGCGCCTAATAGCTTTTCAAAACTATAATAGGGGATATTATGGTGATTCGCTGTCTGTATACAGCGTTCTCTCTTTCATTTAAAGTACTAAGAGTTACTTCCGCGTTAAGGCTCGTTATTTTGATTTCGATGGGAAAGTATTTGGGGAGACGTTAAGTGAGCATGCTATTAAGAAATTCTGTGGGGCGAAACAGATTTCAGCCAGAGGTATTCCCTCTTAAATACCACCCGACGAAAAGCATATCAGACCCCATCTTACTATATGCAGCCGGAAATTTCTGTGAGTTTACGCCGGTGACTTCACTGGGTATCTATTGGAAGGGTCTATACGATTGCCTCAACTGTCTTATGACTACTTAGCTCCCCTATCGCTGCTGGACATGGACCTCCGGGTGTAGAAGAGCCTCGATAATTGGATGGAGATTAGTCTTACATCAGACGCTGGCTGCATGCTGCTAGCAGAGGTGATTCGGTGATACACCAGAGCTGTGACTGATGTATACTGACAGTCCAGAAGACAACTCGCTTCTGCTCCTTACCACGATGGACCTGTGGGTACCTATTTCTTCATAGCTCTTACCGGGTGCTTGTGCTGTGGGGTCCAGTAACGTACATTGATATCTCAGGCTTGCTTATATATGGGCCTGGTACTGCGACATAGTATCTAAAAGTAAAAAAGACAACATCGATCTTCGACCTTAGTGCAGGAATTGCAATGCCAGGCAGTACGGGGCAATGCCTTTGTTGACCTATTATCAAAGCCAATGGGGAAGAAAGCTTTTAAGGTAGTCAAAGCGATGTAAATGTATCACTGAACTGTTACCAAGATCTTGATATTCAGAGAATGAGATTCCTTACTAGTAGTGTCTCGAATTCAATTATAAAAGGATCAAAGCATATTATATTTTCCCACAGGGGCCGCTAAAACGCTATTCGACAGTCCCAAGGAGCTCAGACGAACTGAAAATAAAGCAGCCACGAAACACTTTTATCGTTGCTCCTTAACCAGACGAAGTGCTCGCAGAGTGGCTCGAAATATTTCGAACAATCGTTTTTTACATTAGTGGAAGCTTTGCCCGCGAGCAATAGGTGTTTTCACAGGGCCTAATGAAAGATAATTATAAATAATAGTATAAACAAGACGTTTAATTTATTTAGAGTCATCTAATAATGAATTTAAGATATATAGCATATAAGTAGTTTATAGGAGAAGAGATTTATATGAGCAACAGTGAGCAATACCCTGCTGACTAAGTACAGTACTTATACTGATCGCTCTCCATTTTCCTAATCCTCAAATTTGCATCCCAGAGCTCTGCCCTGTGAAAATTCTCAACCTCTCTAACCACCGACGATAAGACCTGGCGTGTTTCGGAGACCGAAGCTTCTAATGTTTCGTTTCCTTCTTATACCTTCGTGCTTTGTCAGCCATTTCCAGGCTCCCCGCATTTCAAATGCCTTCTATCTGTACCGTCCTGCCGGAGTTACACTTACCCGCTGGTTATCAGCACGTGCCGAGTTACATCCCGACATGACGATGTGGATGAGAAGAACCAGGACTGGACTTTGGTACGGCTCTATGTTTTCCCAAAACCAAAGAACTCAGTCCCCTTTCTTCTTTTACTCGATCTACCGAACTTAAAGGCGGCAGGCAACATACGATTCATGGTCCCATGCACAGCCAATTCAGCTAACCTTGGTTTCCGTGCATACAATCCGAACAATCCTATACAATCCATACTTAACATAAGGAGGTCCTCGTTACTTTCTTAAGCTCTCCGGCATACTTCAAACCTCAAACCTCTAACCTCAAACTCGCCGTCACGCTTTGTTCTTACTACCCCACCCTTGGAGTCCTCAGCCCGAATCCAAGCTTCTTTATTCCCACTCCATAGACAACCTCACGATGGCTACGAACGGCACCAACGACAGCAATGGTGTCCATAACAACAACACCGACAAATTCGATCCCAACTTTACACAACATGTCATCGGCCTCATGAGCTCCGACATGAAACCCAGACACAAGGAAGTCATCGGCTCCCTGATTAAGAACCTACACAACTTCATCCGAGAAATCGAGCTTACGCAAGACGAATGGATTCTCGGTGTCAACTACGTCAACTCGATTGGCCAAGCGTATAAGAAGAACCGGAATGAGGCGTGGAGAGTGTGCGATGTTCTCGGTGTCGAGTCGTGAGTACCATTCCATCATTTTACCACAATCACCACTTGCTTTAGCGGCAATATCCCCGGTTTCATCATCACAAGGAATTCCAGCAGCAGCAGTGGCTAACAATACCAAAGTCTCGTGGACGAAATCAACCATAAGATGGTAACCGAGAAAGGTGTCTCTCCCACCTCGTCCGCCATCCTGGGCCCCTTCTGGTCCCCCGACACACCCTTTCGCGACCTCGGCGCCTCCGTCGTGCAAGACATGCCCTCGGATGGCCAACTCACCTATTTCCACGGCAAGATCATCGACGCCGACACGGGCGCTGGAATCCCCAACGCCATCTTCGATATGTGGCAAGCTTCCACGAATGGAAAATACGATGCGCACGATCCTGAGAACCAGACGAAGAATAACTTGCGGGGGAAGTTTAGGACGGATAAGGATGGCAGGTTTTACTTCTACTGCTTGAAGCCGACTGAATACGCGATTGACACTTCCGGCCCCTCGGGAGACTTGCTCGAGCTTATGGGACGGCACCCGAATCGCCCAGCGCACATCCATATGATGATCACACACGACGAGTATATCGGCGTCACAGCACAGCTCTATCCGAATGATGACCCTTGGCTCGAGACTGACACGGTGTGTGCTGTTAAAGACGACTTGTTGTTGGAATTCAAGCCGGTGAAGGGGGAGAAGAACGGGGCGGTACTGGACGTCGAGTATGACATAAGGCTGTTGAGCAAGAAGTACAAGCCCGAGAGTACGATGTTGATGGGAAATGCGAACGGGGAGAGAAAGCCGGAGCTGCCGCTTGAGAAGCCATGAGCATGACAGTGATGAATTGTGCCAGTTTGTGCTTCTTGGGGATCGAGATTGATGTTCGGGAGTTTTCGGTGCATGGTACATACTGTACATACATAGCGCAGTGGGCCTGACGGTCTAAAATAAGAATGAAGGATTGAAGGAGCTTGATTGATACCAACTACTCCAAAGACATTGACGAGCAAGTGCAGCCCTAATTGGCTAATAAAGATTCCAGCCCTTGATTTTCACGAGGGCAATTCAACTCGTTTGCTGCAAAGCCACCTCTTAACTCCCGGCTTTATAGCTACTTAGCTCTCACAATATTTCGAAGTCGGAGGCTGATTTTCTTGCTGTTCTCGGAGATGTCTTGCGATATATGGATGTGGCTTTCCATCTGGCGTGTTCGTGCATTACGCTTTGCAGGGCTATCGTGTTTGCCTACAGCCAAGGAAAGCAGAATTAGGGATGAGAGAGGGAGGGAGTTTGGGGTGTGGTAGAGCTAGCTCAGTGTAGAGACGGGAGGAAAGTAAGCGGGTATGAGAGTGGGTTTGGGAGCGGAGGTCCTTGTGTTGGAGAGAGGAGAGAGGAGGGAGAGTCATCCCTACTTGGGGTGCTCATTTTAGAAGAAGAGATAATCAAATTAGAATAGAGACGGTGGTTTGAAATAAAAAGTGCTTGTGAAATTCTTCAAATTCTTGACGTGTAAGCGAAATGCCGTATCTTTGGTTCACGAACGCCATATTAAAGCCGACATATGCAGTATTTCTACTCAAACACTGAATGAGGAGATATAGTACTGGGGTTTTTCTTCAGCACATGTTGGCAGGGACGCGGGAAAGGAGACATACTGTTAAAACAGACTCGTCACCTCCATCGGGGGAAGACAAGTAGACATAGAGAATCAAAGCATGCTCATCTGCAAAGCCTACACTCTCAGTTAGTCGACGGAAAGAACCTCAAAAGAGGATACTCACAAGCGATAACCCTCCCACCCAGCCTCCCCACACTCAACACCCTCCCCCAATCCCTCCCATCAATCCTAACCCTCGACCAAGCATCCGGCCCCGCTTCCTTAAGCTTCGTACTGGGATGCTGACCCAAGCCCTCCTCCCCATCGTCAATCTGCCTGGGATCCAGCTCCGGATTTTGCAGTCCCGTCCACACGCTCGAGATGTCCAACGCATCCGTCTGGATACTAAGTTTTAAGCTTCCATGCATATTCGCTGCAAGTTCTAGCTTCGGAGCTGTGGCAGAACCGCGAGAAGTGGTGCCGGATGATGTGGACATGGCGAGTTTGGTGAAGCGGTCGGAGATGGCTTTTAGCTGGACGAGAGACGGGAGAATGATATGGGCATCTGGTTCCCTCACTCGCGGCTCATGGATACCTTCCACGCTATCGGCTTGCAGAACTCGCACAGGTATGTCTTGCGTGACTATTGTTTCTCTGTCCCTCCCTGCATCCAGACTCTCTTCCCGAAATGCGTTGTCCCCGAATGGATCATTGTTTGAGGGGTTCAGGAAGCCGTGGGCACTGTTTCCGCTGCTTATGGTGTTTGTGATGATTGTTAAAGACAACACAGGTACGTTGTCTTTCTTGGTGAGGCGGATTGAGGCGGATGATGCGTTTATTGCGGATTTTAGAGCGCGATGGAGGGGGAGAAGGGGGAGTTCGAGGTTGATGGTGTTGTTGGGGGCGGCGGATTGGATGGTGTAGTCTTCGAATATGGATTCGATAGAGAGAGATCTGGTAAATTCAGAATCTTGGGGATATTCAAAGTGGCAGAGAAGCGTACGCCCAGACTTGTGTCCCAGTCTCGGGGATTATGGTGAATCGTACAGCATCGTCGTCGAGGCGGACCCAAGCTACTTTCCCGAGAGAGGAGAGGGAGGCAGTGAGTTTTGTTCGTGTGTTAGCTAGAGTTTAGAGCTGCGGATGGGATTCTTACTTGAGAAGGTATGGATATTCCGTACAGAAGTCTTGAACCGCATTTTGGCAGAATTTATAGAATGATGGAGGGGTTGTCTGGAGAGTTGGATAAGGAAGTTCTTATCGACTAGTGCGCCCAAAATAGTAAATCCGAGCCGAGCTTCATTCTTACTTCAACTCACCTCGTCCTCACTTTACCTCCCAACCAGGTATGATATTCTCAAGAACTTCCTTCTTCGGCGGCAAGGATCTTTGAAATAGCTTTCAATGAGAATTATATGGTCACAGCAGCGATATCACTCGAAATTATCGACGTCCTCTTGTCCTGAAGCTCACCAGCAGCCTCCCCTTTCCGCCTCATTTGCTTCGTCTCAAAGTCACTGTCACAAACATATTCGCTTCTTGATATGAATTATTCTAGTCTATTACACGGCATGATAAAGATCTTCAACTGCGTCTCTCTCATCAACGCCCTGTCTCAGGTCTAAATCTGCCAAAATCGAAGAACGCTGGAAAATGAAAACGGAAACACGGTGATGCATCCTCTTATCGAAATCATCATAACCTCCTGCAACTGTCGTCCAAGTATCAAAAGCTCAGAGACTTGAGAAACATCTGGATGCCGGGTAGCAGAAGAGTCGGAATGGTGGAGACAACTGCTCGTATGATGGTTCGAGTTATCGTCTCGTGCTGCTGCGCACTGAGAGGATAAAGACAAGTGCTCGATATCTACAGTGCCTGAGGGGAGCAAGTCGGGTTGTATTAGGGGCTTTGAATCTCGCGAGTTGAGACTTGCCATTGTTGGATGGTTGAAATTTGCTGACGAAGGAAAAGAAATTGAAATCATTGTCAAGGTTCAGGTACCCATCCCTCCTAGAGAAAGAGCCATCATCCAATCATTGGCACTCCGAAAAGTGTACGAATGGAAAAGGCAACACTCTCGGTCTGTCCTGGTGTGAGTAAAGAAGAAGGTGAGGTGAAGGAGCGGAATTTCAAGCCAAGACTAGGGCAGAAACAATTGAAACAGATCGAGGCCATAGTCGAATTTCTTTCAGGCATATGGAGCAGGAACTTCATTGTCAATATCTGGAGTTGAAGCTCGGCTTGGGGCCGTACTGTTCACAGCACTGCTAAATCCACTGGGAGCACGACTGCCACGAAGGCTATTCATATCATTCATAGCTGCTCGTTCAGCTGCAGCGTCACCCCAAAGGCCAGCAATACTACTAGAGTAGCCAGCCCATGATCGGGACTCTGCAAGCCCATCCACGGCTCGGCGACGGGGAGAAGGAACGCTATCCTCGCGGAGAAGTTGAAGCTTTTCGGCGTGTGAAAGGGTCTCGATATCCTCGCTCGCCATTTTCTTGTGGTTCACCTTGCCGCCCATAAAGTGACCATCAGATCGATCACCGTCATTGCTGATGGCTGAAAGGGCATCGTCATTTTCTGCAAAGGATTCCGAGCCGGAGCTACTGCATAAGTCGAACTTTGCGGGACTGTTAAGGGCTGATGCGGAAGGCGCTCTATATCTGGTATGATTTCGAGAATTTGCAAGCGGCATACTCTGTTGCAATCTGCTCTCTAAATCTGCGTTGGAGGCCGGGAGGTTCGGAGAAGTGGGCGAAGTAAGGACCCGAGCTGGGGCCAGTGCTGTTGCCGTGGTAGGAATTGCTACTGCGCCGTTACGACGATGGCTGACTGGTACTCTAAACTCCGTGCTGATGTTGGGAACTGGAAGAGGCTGAGCAATGGAGAAGCCAGCATTCATACCAGTGTTGTACTGTGGTTGCGGAATCGGCGACGGTCCAAGCATACTGCTCACAGGGAGGTCACCCCTACTACCTGGAAATTGTGGAGGAGAGGCAGGTGAGCCCATCATACCATCAAAGGATGGACCTGGGTAGATCGATGATGGAATGCCACCAAGAATAGGTGGTGGGAAGAACAAGGGAGGAGGCGGACCGAAGGAAAATGTTGGCGGGAACGGAACATAAGGCGGACCCATCATGCCGTCCATAAATGGAAAAGCAAGAGGCATGCTCATTACTCCACCGTTTCCCATAAATGGGCCATATTGGGGGTGCATTGGGACGCCGTTCATCGTACTAAGCAGTGGAACAAAGTCTTGAGAGTGCTTCATCCGGTGCCGAGCGGCACTAACCTTCGAAGTAGAAGCACCCTTTCGTCGAGTTGGAACCGGAGCAGAGAGATGATGATTGGCCTGTGTATTGCGGCGCGACCGGGGGTGGTCAACGATGTGTCCCGGTGTAGGTGGGTTGAGAAGAATATTGATCTCCGTCTGAGTATGGCCACTCATCATGTCACCAGCCATTATATTACTGCCTGCCTGGCGAGAGTTATCATTGGCCTCATCCATCATCTTGGCATACTCGCGGTTTGCATCGAATCGCATGTCGCTTTCAACACCTTGATGTTGGGTTGATGATACTCTGTGGTGCAGCTCTCTCTCGATATCGCTGAACTGAACTCGATGACTATTACCTTGCTCTTGCATTCTGCTGAAGCTGGCTTTGGATCTAAGGTTGGAGTTTTGGGGTTGCATCTGAGGACCATTGTGAAATGAGAAGTTCATTTGGGGCTCAAGGTTTGACTCCATACCTTGGAATTGAGTCATGTCTTGAGCGCCGAAGGGAGAGTTGAAAGACGTGCTCATCATACTGGATGCAGAGCCTTGGGGACCACCATCACAGCGTATCTGCTGCTGGTAGTATTCCTGTGCATCGTGGTTGGAGGCATCGTGGTTGGAGGCACCGTTCTTGTTGATACTATTGAGGAGCTTCGTTTGAGGCGAGTCCTGGATTGGGTCCGTCTCGAAGTTTCTCTTTGATCCTCCTCTACCTCTCCTAACACGGCTTCTCTTGTTCTTAACGTGTCCTAGAAGTTGACCTTCCTGAGCACCATTGCTAGGACTAGCACTGCTACTCTCAGCATATTTCAGGGTCGCGAGGGTCTCCTCCACTCTACCCGTGTTCCGTCTGAATCCTGGGCCTTGAGTAATCGTACTACCCAGAGCAGAAGTGGTAACACGGCTAGATGGACCGCTAGGCACGTTCACAATCGTGTTGAAAGTGTTGTCAGGGATGTTGCCCATCGGATCGACCTGCTTTGAATGTTGTGCAATTGGCTGATGCATATTTCTGCCTGGTCCATGGTATGGCACTTGATTGCTTTGTAGAATTCGCTGCTGCTGGAGTATAAGTTCCCGCCGAGCAACCAAACTCTGCGGGTCATCGTCATGGTAAAACTGCTCTCTGGGAATGTTGTGAGAACGACGAACTGCCTCAGCAGCCTCGTGCTCAGCTCGTTGAGCAACAAAGTCCTCTCGGCCAGCATTATTGAAGTGGTTATTACGGTAACTGCCTCTTCCACCCCTACTGCCGCCAAATCCTCCCCGATTACTAGTTGTCGACTCTCTCATTGCTCGAGGAGCAGTTGGAGGGCCAGTAGCTGTAGCAACATTTTGGGCCAAGCCTCCGTGCTCTTGTACCGGTTGTTGACCATGAGAAGGACGAGTTCTGTGGTGATTTCGATTGGCATTCGTATTTCGAACTTGGTCTTGTCGAGACGTGGGCCCCACTCCATATCTAGGATCTTCCGCGACACCTGGACTGCCCTTGTTCCGCACATAGTACCAAGAGGGAACCTTGCCGCAGGATGCGAACTTAGATGCAGCAATTTGGTAAGTTCCGCTTTCGACTAACGTGATTTTCCCCAGAATTGCCGCGGGGCGGGATTCGGTCCTGAAGCCATCGAAAACCTCATTACCAAGTGTAACCATCTCAACATCCGCATTTTGGTTCGAGTAGTGAGCTGTTAAGCTATTTCGAGAAGGCGGAAGTGGGACCAAGTAAGCACTACCTTGCTCATCGCTGTAGCTTGCTACTGCAGACCTTGTTCGATCATGAGAGCCCATGAGTATGGAGTGCTCTGAACCTTCGCTTCCGATGCTCCTCTGCTCAACAACGGTTTCGCGGATCAGTTGCCATGATTCGTTGTCTTCAAAATGTTGACTTGGGCATGGAAGGCTAATATTTTGCTGGTTGACTCCGGTATACCGAAGACCTTCGTGAGGTGCTCTCTCAGCTCGGATATTTTGAATCGCATTATCGATCTCGCATACCTGTTCAGCAAAGGGGTCGTGGCGGTTGATTTCGCACACGGGATCCTATCCAAGTATTAGCATTGTGTCATACCAAAGCAGTTTCCGTTACGTACCAAGGGACCGAACGTCAAGGTAGTTCCATTGGGGTACTTTCGAGTGCGTTGCTGCTCCCGGGCGCCAACCCTATGATAATTCTGCAACAGCTATTAGCTTTTTTGTAGAGGGATTGGAGCTGTAGGGATCAAGGGTATTGTTTTACCATAGCAGTGCCTTCAACTGGTGTGGGAGGTCGGCCCGGTGCATCAAGACCCCAAGCCGGTGGGTTCTCCTTTTGCTTCGGTGGGAGGGTCATTATTTTTCGAATTTTGCTCAAAGTGTTGCTTTGAGGTGTTTGCTTTTGTGATTATCTGCAGGGAAATATCTGTTAGTATCAGGTGATAAGCTGCAGCAGAGAGTGGCCGTCTGATTGTGCAAGTGCAATGGTCTCCGGGCCGTGAGAGTAGCCTCGCTGAGGCAGTTCATGTTTCTTGACTTGTCTCCTTTCTCTCGAAGCTTATATATTGTACCAGTACTTGAGTCTGAAGAATATAGACAGGGTTAAGGGTGCAAGCGACCGAAGTAAACAACCCCCTATCTCAAGACGACTAGCGGCTCCAGTGTCGCGAAAGACCCAATTGCAATAATGTTGCGACTTTAAAGTTGCTTGATTATCACAACTAGACTTTTGGACTACCTGGAATCCGGGGTTAGGGAAGCTCGGGGAAGTTGATGTTGTCCTTACCTGACCAGAGTGATTGGTCGAGCTAAGGTGATGTTGAGTTTAAGCCTCCCAGATGACGGGAACACTAGTCGCACAAATTCTAATTCTTAGAAAGTAATAAAGAAGAGGACTTACAAGACAAATACTTCCTCCTTCCAAGAAGAGGAGACAAGCCAATCCTTTGTTGGCATTGATGTCGGTAGATCGTTGTGTCGGTAAAAAGCTCACCTAGATCTAGGGGCACAGTGGCCAAGCTCTGATATTGTATTGTGGTGAGAAGTGGATGCAGGAAACTTCCTCTTTCAATAAGACGAAATGCCAGCCATTCTTGTTGGCAGTGGTGTTGTAAGTTTGTGTTGTAAAGAGCTCACGTTCGATCTGTGTATGGATGTGGGAAATCTCGGATGTTGCAGGTTGGTGAAAGATGGGAGATGGTATTACAAAAAGGATCTTCTTTTTCACTGTGGAAAAGAGAAGGAACTGCAACGCGATGCAATTCAGAAGGAAGTGTTGCAGAATGGAGAAGAAAGGGTGGTGGAGGGAGGTTGTGATTTGGAAGTGGTGGTTATTGAGTGGAGGTGACGCCGGGAAACGAGGCTAGGGTACGTGAGAGGGGGACACCGGCAGAATTCAAGGCGACAAGGCTACAACAGGATAAGAGAGGGGGGGGGGGAAGGCGGTGTCGGTTTTTATGCTGTTGGGGTGTTGGGGGAGTTGATTTTGCTTTGCCTTTAGCATTCCCAAAATTCCAAAATTCCTTTCAAGAGAATACAACACGATGCGATCAGACCGACATACCCTGTTTTCCAGCATGGAGTTATTAAAGCTTGATAGCTGGACCTTCTGTTACTTCGTTGTGGTTCTTTTCCTCTTTGGATGCGTGATCTTCTTTTTATTAGCTGCTTCTCGAGTTCTTGAGGACCTCGATGAAGCTCAAATCCGGGAAGTTCTCGTACTAACTTTCGGCCTACTGCAAAATAACAGATCCTAAATCACCATACTCAAGCCGGAGCTATTATCAAGATGATTCGTGACATGTTTACGTAATTCCTACTCAAGTACTTCATACCAACAAGTGGCTAATTTAAGAGACAGGTCAGTAGGTCGGTCTTTACATCGTCATAGCTCTGCCTTCCTGGCCCTTGCTCCAGGAAAGGAACTCGTTGGCTCTGCCAATGTAGCACGCGTGCCGTCCAGAATATCTAAGGGGTATCACAGCCTCACTTCATCGCTTCTCGCCATCTACATATGTTGCCAAAGTCTGGGGTACCGGCCTCTGCATCGACATTGCGTTGCCGGTCTCTGTCTTCCTCCTTCTAGCCTTGTTCTTGGCCGTGCTGCAGAAATCCTAGCCCCATTCCCTCCCAGCAAGAACCCACTTCACCCTGGAGATTCGTCCTGCCCACCATGCGGTTTCTCCAACTTCGGGCGTCGTGCTACTAGTACACGTTGCTTGTTTTCGGCTATGAGTGATAGTCCCGATATAGTTGCCATCGGAGGCTATGGGTCTTGCCCGGTTCTGGTTCTGTCCTGGATGGTGTATCCAAACGTCAGGTCTGTTCGGTTTTTCGCCAACCTTCGCGCATTCTCGATTGAAAGTAGTATAGCTGGAGGCATTTTGCGGTCCATTAATCGCGTGATTCACCTCGGGCTCTCAAAATGTCTCCCGTGTTCTTCAGAATGCAGTTTCTCTCTGGCGAGCTTGGTGGCGCTGCTATGCTCAGCGTTTCGGTGGTGGATCACAAATTTCTCGCTCTTCACACAACGTTTCTCTTTGCTCATTGCCGGGATCACTTTGATGTGCTCCAACTAGTGAGACTGCAATACGACAGGTTTTTTGCTATGATGGCAATCATGAAGGGATGAGAACATGGGCTTTCTGGGAATGGCGCACTCTAACTTCATGGCCAAAGCCTTCAGTCCTTGATTGACAAGAATTTTATTCGTTCCGTCTGGCTTAGTATGGGCGAGCAAGTCAACGTCAAGATGATCAGCGACAAATTCTCCGGGTAAGTATCCCTAAATGCCCCATCATCTAATCCCTAGTCCCTTGCTAACTCGATATAGTAACACAGGTTATTGCTTCATCGACCCAGACTGGTAATCTGGCCTATTAGGAATGGGTTCACAAGTTCCCATGATATCCAACACCTCACATCCTTCCAACTCGAACTGGGCTTCGCATGGTAGTCTCGCAGACAGACGGTCAGAATCCTAGCTCACACTCTACACTGAGTGCCCATCACATGTTGAAACGTAAACTAACTATAAATAGTGATAACCGTGGCTCGGATTTAGCATCTTTGGCGGTGATCTTGGCCGCGAGGTTAACGAGTGTGTCTTGATCTCCCTTTTTCAAATCCGCAAATATCATGGCCGATCCTACCTCCTGCATATTACGAGCTCTTGTGCGACCCGAGGAAACTGAATTTATACTGGAGACATTCTCTAATAATCCTGAACCCAATGAAAAAAGGGTCTTCAAGAAGGAAGAAACCTCCTCATTTATTAGCAAGCACGGCTGCCAGGCGGTATAACCATTCACAACTCTACTCCTCCTGCGGTGATCAGCCAAACATGCTCCGCAAGAACCAGCTTCGGATATTACCCTGGTTATTGACTCTCTCCACACCAACATCAAGAGTCTCCCCAACCAGTCTCCGCGCGGTCACTCTCTATCTCAACCGCGTGAAAGATCGCTCCGCTACGGGCCGCATAAACGTCAAATCTTTGCTAAATCTCGTCTCAAAACCAAGTCAACATCATATAGATCAGTAAGCTACTAATTAGAGAGAAGATCCGTGTAAGTTACTAATCCGAACCTCTATCTTTACTTCAAGCTAACTTTCAAAAGCCGACTCCGGGGAACTCATAATAACATGGCAAAAGAAAAAGAGGACGATAAAGGCAGGATAGTGACCGAGGAGAGTCTAGACGAGGAAGCTAGCAAGATATATGCAGACTTAGAGTTATCGGTCGAAGCTTGGACTTCTTATGAGGGCATCTAAACTAAGTTTGATTGTTATACTAGTCTTGATATTGTATGGCACAGTACACCAGACAATTCATGGAGGAGGGTATTCTTGTTTGGGGTTTGGAGGAGGGGGCTATTGTTCGGAGTAATTAGACTAGGGAGACAAACTCAGTGTTCAGAGCAGAATAACAATAACCATGCAAATAGAAAGGCGACTAAGGAAGTTATAGACAATAAGCAATACGTTGATAAGAAAGGAGATGCGGAAGCGACTTATGAGACTATCGGGATGAGAAGACTAATAAGGAAGATATATGGGAGTAATTAAGGAGTCAAGGACATTCCCAACGAAGAACCGGCGATAGGCACCCTCGTAACCTTTCCCTTTATCTCATAATTCTAGATTCTGAGCTTTTCTTACTAAATATGTTGTGTAGAGTCTGGCATACTTGTTTTCCGGTGAAACTTGGTGATTGATTTTATTCCTTGAGGTCGTGGTGCTCTTCTCCTCCTAACGTATTGCCCGTTGCAGGTCGCCTAACATATATAAGTAACTCCTAACCCCTGACCCTCGCCTCTTAACCTCTTTAGCTTCGTGCTACTTATAAAGTTACTCCCCTCTAGCTCCCCTATTTTCCTTCTATCCACTCCCTATCACTCACTAATTTTTATTAAGCTTCCCCTTTTTTATACTGTCTTCGGGCAGGCTGACATGAAATCACATGATAGCTATTCCCTCCCCTTTCTTCTGATTCGCTTACTCTCGCTCACTCGCTCACGCTCTCGCTCCAGATCACGAATCACAAACAAATCCAGCCACCCAGGCCTGCTGACAGCCAGCCGCCCGACTCGCAGCCAACTGGGTATCAGCAACCGTAACCTGTTATAAGTCAGTGCCACAAGCCAGTATTCTTGTTGCAGGGGCTTGTACTACCATGCTGAGGAGAATAGTGATGGAGGTGGAGGTGGAAGGGAGGGAGGAATGATGCACATGGCATGGGCATGCGTGCGTGGACTTGGAAGGGCTGCATAGAGATAAGGAGTGCAACGTCATGGATGCAGGAGATGTTGGATTTCTAGAATTTGTCAAACGGCTAGTAGGGCTCAGGGCATCCAGGAGGGCGGTGGTGGCGTGGGTTGGAGATGGAGATTGAGAAAAGGGTGGGTGAAAGCATGATAGCTAGCCCATGCCGCTGAGAAGTGAAGGAAGGATAACGAGGTCAGACGGTATTTCTTACTATTGGTCTTAGAAAGCGGATGCGACAGTGAAGTCTTGTTTTCGCTTTGGATTCTGGGGAGGTCAGGTCGATGTCGCATGTGCCGCAGTTTACACAGGCTATGCTTGACCTTCATGCTAAATGTTGGTATTGTGGGTAAGGGGATGGGTAGATAAAGAGAGAATAGAAGGACCTCCCTTTGTTGAACTTGAAACATCTTGCTGTGGACTGTGGTGTTGTTCTTGAGTTTGTGTGTTGAGGCTGCATTCCTAACGGCTGCTTACACTATAATCAACAAAGAGGAGACGACTTTCCAAATGGATACCCCAACTTCCCCATCTACCGGTCTGGGGCCTGCCTCTCCAACAATAACAGGAAGCGTGTTGGTCTTGGAGGGAGACGCAGCTTTACGATGTTCCATCTGCGATGAGACACTAGGACTCCCAAGATCTGATGGCCTGGTTGAGGAGACTGTCAAGCTGCCCTGCTCCCACATATTCGGCAGTCTGTGTATTACCCGCTGGCTGGAGAAAGACTCCCTCCATCGCGACTGTCCGCACTGCAGGATGTGTATGATATACCGGGGTTGTGGCCATCCCATCAAGCCATGCCAAGTCTCCACCGCCCCAAGAGCAATAAGAGAGAAGGATATGCCAGAGAAATGTTTAGTGTGTCGGAAAGGCGGGATTCTGGAAGCGCATATGCGAACAAGGAAGGAGAGGTTGTTGGCTGAACAGCGGGCGTTGGAGGGCCTAAAGCTGTATCTTCCAGGCATCTTTGGGGGTTTGTGTCGGGGTCCTGTGAGGAGTCTTGATGTGAGGAGGGAGGAGTTGAAGGATACTTGGAGGCGGGAGATGGAGGAGCTGTATTCGGAGTTTGAGAATGAGGCTAGGGACCAGTGGTGATGTTTGTGAAACTGTATTCTAGATATATCTCCGCTGGTAGGATTCTCGGCGCGGGGAGTTGGTTATAGGAGTTGGTTATACCCATTTGAATACTGTCTAGCAGACTCTCTAGTCTATGCGGTAGTATTCCACCTGCTTGATTCAAGACACATTGTGCCATTATAATTTTCGCTCGGATATCGCTTGATTATCGAGATAGCGTGCCCCCTTGTATTCCACCTAGCTCGTCCTCGTCGTCACTGTCGTCCTTGAACCCTTCTTCCAAGTCTCTACTCAATCTGCTCCCGTCTTCATTTCTCCCCCTCCTTGCGTCTAGCGAGAGCGCCTCTCGCCTGTTATCATCCACCTCCACATCATACAGCTCCTCCCCATCCTCAGAATCAAAGTCCTCTCGTGCATTCACAGTCTGCCTGTTCCCAAGGTCTTCTCGCCAGGTTGATGGTAGGAGAAATCTGACAGCCGCTGCTTGTGCTCGCTGTCTCCATGAAGTTGTATGCGACGAGATTGTTTCCAATGGCAAATAGTTGCTGTATCTTCCTTTGTATCTTCTCCACACTGGCACAATCAAGTATGTTATGAGGA
This sequence comes from Bryoglossum gracile, assembly GCA_037952635.1. Taxonomy (NCBI): domain Eukaryota; kingdom Fungi; phylum Ascomycota; class Leotiomycetes; order Helotiales; family Bryoglossaceae; genus Bryoglossum; species Bryoglossum gracile. The sequence continues at coordinate 28,288 of JAPZPB010000058.1, read as the reverse complement.
GGTAGAGAATAAGCGCTATCAAGGCCGGGATGACCAGGCTCTGCTGGATGTTAGAGATGCTACTAAGCCAGCCACAGAGAGATTGCGTACCTTCAAAACCGCAATGAACCCCATGCTTGATGAATTGTCATCCGCAATCATAGAATCCGGAGAAGGATGGGGGATATAGACGTCGTTTCCGGCGCGACGAGGCTGCCGCAGTCCTGTTTTCATTGGTGCAACTGCTTCCAACTTTCCCTACATCACTACTATGCGACAGTGGATCCTTTCCTTGACTGAGCAATTGTTTTATATAGCAGGTTGCTCTCAACAAGAGAGTAGTGGAACTCCTTGAACGGCCCTTGCAGCTCGTCGTCGTCGCTTTTGCCGTCGTCGTTGACGTCGAAACTGGATTGATGTTCTCAGCTGGTGTTGAAGAATAGTCTTGGGCTTGGTCTTGGTTGGAGCGCCTTCAGGGGTCGAACTAGTCCACGCCTCGGAGCCTTCTTGCAGGTGGCCCGCGCGTGAAAGGAGAACCTCAAGATCCACGATACACAGTGAATACATCAATCACAACCACAACGCCTGTCAACTTTGTTCTTTCCCAGTTCCTTTGCAGCTGGAATCCAACTGATCCAGAAACACTCTTTTAAACAACCCGACTCGGTCGCCTTTTCTATTCGCTCTGCTACTGGCTCTATTCCCATTTGTTTCTTCTCCTCATTGTCTGTGCCCGTGGAATTGTTTGATGTGACGGCCTTAAGAACAAAGGCAGTTTCAGCCCGTTTACTACCGGATTGCCTCTCTTAACAAGTAGGTTTTCTGCTGGCCCGACGACAGGAGGGGACAGTCCTCTTGAAGAAATTAAAGCTGGGGAATTCAGAGCACAGGAATTATCACAGATCGAGCCGCCCGCCAGAGACATCGTTCTGTTGTCACCTTGGGTAAGAATCTCGAATACCAGACGATATCACCCCCCTTCCCCTCCCCCGTTAAACCCTTAGACGTCGCAGACCTGGGAATCCTCATGCTAACCAAGCTCTGCCGGTAGCACAAATCAAGAACTTCGAGTACAGAGTCTCGAGTATAGTATAATACGGCAGGCATTATACTCGTGCGATCTGCGCTCTGGATGTACGTGCCTTATTTCGATGGGCATAATGCGGAGAACGTCAGCCTGAGACATCAGAAAATACAATACAGAAGACGATCTGGCGCAAGGGAGCCACACCCTGGCCTGCATAACCATTATCGAAACGCCTCTGGCGTGAAGGTCGCCCACTATGTCTGCAGCAGACGCCAAGTCGAGGCAATCTTCCGGAGGGAAGTCATTCTTTTCGAGGAGCAGTAAGAAAGACAAGGACAAGAGGCATGCCAGCGACGAAGGACTCGAGAAAACAATTGCATCTGGTTCGCGGTCCTCACGGCATACCAGGGGTTCTTCCATTGCTTCAGTAGATAGGCCAAATTCGCCTGGCGCGGATCCGACCGGTTTGAACATGATGGCGGGTGTTATCACCTCCATTCCTTACGATAGCGTGATGGCTGACAGCAAATCTCCCATACCTGTTGACTACCTACCGAGAGGGGACCAGATGCCAATTCGCAGAGAACCTCAACCTCACCATTTGAATAAGGGCGGCGGAGACTACCACCAGTATCCCTCATTCGACCCAGCATCCCTCTCCAATGGCAGCTCACATCCATCCGGCCCTCGACCACCACCAGGAGTTACGAATGTTACCATGGCATCTACTGGAAATCGAGCAACACAGTTACAGCAGTGGGGACCTGGGAGAGCAAGTGGAGCGAGCTCGATGAATCCCCACAACTCGAGATATGATTCATATACCACCAATCAATCTTCTAACTACGGGCGAGGCTCTTATGATGTGTCGAGTGTTGATACAAACACGGAGCGGTCAAGCATTTTCTCCTCTGGCAGCTCATCGCGGACGACGATGCAGAATTCGCATTCAAATAACTCGTTCAGCAGCGCAACTTTGTCCCCTTCACATGCCATCGGACGAGAATCGCATCGTGTGACTAAATTTCCTGGCTACCACGCGTCCGGATTTCACTCAAGTTCATCACTCACCCAGGATGGGTTCAGTATCAACAAGCCGACGGACGACAGAGTTATTGAGGAGCAATTTCTTCAATTGATGCAGAAGCGGGGATGGCACAACCTACCGGATCAAGCAAGACGGCAGATGATGGCCTACCCCCCATCAAAGAAGTGGACTTTGGTACACCAGGATCGATTGACGGAATGGCAGGGCGAACAGAAAAGGCGGACTGTGGCTCGAGGCACTACCAATGGACAATATGGCAGGGAACTGGAAATGGTCGCCAATGCCGAGGAAGAAGGAACTCCGGAATGGTTCGTCAAGAAAGTCATGGATAACAGCATTTCTGCAAAGCAGTTGGCCAGTCTTGCTGTCAGTTTGCGAACGCAGCCTATTGGCTGGGTCAAGACTTTCGTTGAATGTCAGGGTCAAGTTGCCCTTACCAACGTTCTGTCAAAGATCAACCGGAGGCAGGCTCAAGGTCCGGCGCCAGCAGATGGGTCTACCAGTGACAGAGATCTTGACCGAGAATACGATATCTGTAAATGTTTAAAGGCTCTCATGAACAACAAGTTCGGAGCAGATGATGCATTGGCTCACCAACCTGTCATTGTGGCATTGGCTACCTCCTTGATCTCTCCCAGATTGACTACGAGGAAGCTTGTCAGTGAAGTCATGACTTTCTTGTGTCACTGGGCGGATGGGCAAGGACATCTAAAGGTCATCCAGGCTATGGACTTTGTGAAAAATCAACAGGGAGAAAATGGCCGGTTCGATGCTTGGATGCGTGTTGTCGAGGTCACTGTTGATGGCCGAGGGAAGATGGGCAGTCTTGTCGGTGCCAGCGAGGAGGTCAGAAGTGGTGGTATTGGCATGGAGAATCTCTTGATGGAATACGCTGTTGCGACTATGTTTTTGATCAACATGATTATCGATGCGCCAGAACGAGACTTACAGCTTCGAGTCCATATCCGGGCACAGTTCACAGCATGTGGTATCAAGCGAATCTTACAGAAGATGGAAGGATTCCAGTACGATGTAATTGACAAGCAGATTGAGCGTTTCAGGACCAACGAAGCAATCGATTATGAGGATCTCCTGGAGCGTGAGAACAGCAGCATGAAGGATAGCATCGAGGGAGAAGTCAAAGATCTCAGCGACCCTGTCCAGATTGTTGATGCCATCATGCAGAAAGTCCAAGGTAGTAGGACACAAGACTACTTTGTTTCTGCTCTTCAACATTTGTTACTCATCCGGGAGAACGATGGCGAGGAGAGATTGCGAATGTTCCAGTTGGTAGACTCTATGCTGAGTTATGTCGCAATGGATAGACGGCTTCCGGACATGGATCTCAAGCAAAGCCTGAATTTCACTGTTCAGAGTCTTCTTGACAAACTCCACACAGACTCGGAAGCTCGACAGGCTCTCGATGAAGCTGTTGAAGCTCGCCAAATTGCCGACTCGGCTATGGCCGAGCGAGATGAGATGAGATCTCAGATTGAGCTTGGGGCAAATGGCTTGGTTGCTAAGCTGCAAAAACAACTAGAGGAGCAGGCACAGATCATTGAAGTTCAGAGGCGACAGGCAGACGCACTGAAGGCCGAGCTCGACAATTTACAGACTGTCCGTGCCAAAGAGGCGCAACGAAATGAGCTTGAAACAAGAGAACTTTATCTCATGCTTCGCGACGCTCAAGATATTGCTGCGTCTAACGCTGCCAAGGGCGGAAGTACTGGTTTGGGACAGACTGATCCATCTCAGATGAAAGGTATCCTCGATAGAGAGAAGCTCATGGATCGCCTTGAAATGCAGATTGAGCGTCAAAAGACTCAATACAAGCTTGAAGGTAGAGTCTGGGGTGATGCAGCCGGGCCCTCTGATCGTCTACGAGCCCTGCGCGAAGAGATGGATGGAGGTGGATCCGGGGTGGGATTTGGCGGAGCTGTCGGCGGTGGTACTCCACCTCGAGATTACACTAACAGTATGCTTGGAAGTGTTTCTCGTCAAACAAGAATTCCTCGCAAGCCTGTCAACTCCCGAGAAATTGTCCCCGAAGATATGGAAGACGACGACGATGAGGAGATGGTGTATGAGAAGCCTCGTGTTGTCGAACTTAGACGGCCTAAGCAGGCCCCTGGTTTCCTGGACGAGATGAAATCTAAGGTCAAGGGGTACGATGTTAGTGACGATGAAGAGGACGACGGCGTCACGACTGGGCCTTCTCATCCGAGTCTGGAGTCCGAGTCGCCAAGAACTCCCCGTGATGAGACTGCACCTAAACCTCCTTCGAAAGACGGTGTCGCTACAAACGGCGTTGCCGTGCCTGCAGTCGACTTCAATGGACCTCCTCCTCCCCCACCACCGCTTCCATCACCAGGTTTCAACGGACCGCCTCCACCACCACCTCCCCCGTTGCCGTCGCCAGGCTTCAATGGTCCTCCCCCACCACCGCCTCCACCAATGCCAGGGATTGGCGGCCCACCTCCACCTCCTCCTCCACCACCTATGCCTGGCATGATGGGGCCACCACCACCTCCCCCTCCAATGCCAGGAAAGATGTCAGGGAACTTCCTGGCTGGGCAACCGGCTTTCAATGCTCTTCCATCAATTGGGTTGTCCGTTGCTAGACCTAAGAAAAAGCTCAAGGCACTTCATTGGGAGAAGGTTGATACACCAATGACTACTCATTGGGCAGCCCATGCTCCGACGCAAGCTGAGAAAGAAGAGAAGTATGCCGAACTCACGCGCAAGGGTGTTCTTGATGAGGTTGAAAAGCTCTTCATGGCCAAGGAGATCAAGCAGCTTGGCAAGGGTGCGGGTAAGAAGACGGACAAGAAGCAGATCATCTCAAGTGATCTCATGAGAACTTTCCGCAAGTCTCTCAAACCTCATGTCTTCAGGAGTTACTAACATTATTCAGAAATTTCACTTGCCAAGTTCTCAACTTATCCAGTAGAAAAGATCATTCAGTTGATCATCCACTGTGACAAGGAAGTTCTTGACAACGCCGTGGTCATGGACTTCTTGCAACGAGAGGATATGTGCGTTGTTCCTGAGAATACTGCCAAACTGCTTGCTCCTTATAGCAAAGACTGGACTGGACCGGATGCCAACAAAGACAACCGGGAACAAGATCCCTTGGACCTTACCCGAGAGGATCAAATCTACCTGCAAACCGCATACGAGCTTCATCATTACTGGAAATCGAGGATACGTGCTCTTTGCTTGACTCGGTCATTCGAGCACGACTATGACGAGATTTCGGAGAAACTAAAGCAGGTTGTTGTCGTATCAGAATCTTTGCGGGACTCGGTATCTCTCATGAACGTTCTTGGTCTCATTCTTGATATCGGAAACTACATGAACGACTCCAACAAACAAGCAAGTGGTTTTAAGTTGAGCTCATTGGCCCGTCTTGGAATGGTCAAGGATGACAAAAACGAGTCGACCTTTGCAGATCTTATTGAGCGTATCGTCCGAGCTCAATACCCGGAGTGGGAAGGCTTCACGGAAGATATCGGGGGAGTTATCGGCGCACAGAAGCTCAACGTCGAGAACCTTCAACAGGAAGCCAGGCGTTACATTGATAACATCAAAAACATCCAGATGTCTCTTGATTCCGGCAACTTGAGTGATCCTAAGAAATTCCATCCTCAAGACCGTGTCAGTGTAGTTGTGCAACGAATCATGAAAGAGGCTCGAAGAAAGGCAGAACAGATGCAACTCTACCTCGAAGACATGATACGCACATACGATGATATCATGGTATTCTACGGCGAGGATCCAGCTGATGATAATGCTCGCCGAGACTTCTTTGCAAAACTCGCCATCTTCGTTACCGAATGGAAAAAGTCACGTGAAAAGAACATTGAGATCGAAAAGGTCCGTAAGCGAAACGAAGCCTCCATGAAACGCAAGCACGCTCAACTCAAAATTGGCACCTCCTCAGATGGCAGTGCACCTTCAAGTCCCATCTCCACCGGCGCAATGGACTCCCTGCTCGAGAAGCTGCGCGCAGCCGCACCACAAACCCGAGATCAACGAGATCGTAGAAGAAGAGCCCGCCTTCAAAATAAGCACCAAGTCCGTGTTGCCTCTGGCCAGAAAATTCCCGACATGGACGAGATCCCTGACGTGGAAGCAAGTCTCAAATCCCCGGAATCTGTCAGCACCGACGGCCTCATGTCTCCCGACCTCAACCCCCCTCGAGAAGATGCAGAAGACGACGTTGCCGAGCGGGCTGCTCTCCTTTTGCAAGGCATGCGCGGCACTGATGGACCAGAAGACGGAGAGGCGGCGGAGCGCAGAGATAGCATGCGGAGAGCTAGGAGACGGGAAACTGCTGATGAGGAGCGCAAAGCTCGTCGCAGAAGAAGAGAAAAGACGAACTCGACTGCAGAGCCGGGAGGCGAGGGCGAATCTTCAATTATGGAGGAAGCAGAGCATGCTGGTGGGGATGGAGAGAAGCCACCGACGCCAACCACGGTAGTTAGTCCACCAAGCCCAGACAGGGGGACGGAAAAGAAGCCGATTGAGTTGGATGACTGAGCAGAGTGGTTCAAATTCTAAGCACGTGTTTTTGAATGGTCGCTAGGGCTTTGTAATGTTTAGTGATGGGGTGGTCGTATTGATCCCTTTCGGATGCACATTTCTTCCAGTGCGCTATAGAGAGGGCGGTTGAGGTTTTGCATGCATAGGGCAGTGGAGCGACTGAGACGTGTATACAACGGCCTCTTTATACATCGACCTCGGCAGATAGACACGGGAGAGGAGTATGGCTGGGGAGATACTCAGCATATTTGAGGATGAGTGTGGTGTAGGATGATGAGAGAGCGGAGTCTGGATGTTCGTGGTTCTTCGTTTCTGCATAGCTGGCCTGGTTGTGCGCTGGTTCCTACCACCTACTCAACTTGGGGGTAGTGGGGACGAGAGATAAATAAGATGAAATGCTAAAGTTTCTAGCTTCTGCTAGGCTCTGATTGTCGTGACTTTGCACCGGGATGTTTCGCTAGCTAACTTCTGTCGTCTCCTCGAGTGAAGTTGAGCCTCCTCTAAGGATCCGGTTGTTTCTGCCCAATCGTTGTCTTTCTATTGTTGTCTGGAGACTGGAGAGACCATCAGTATGGCACAGCCTCTCCGCAGTCCTATCACCAACTCCCTACAACGCCACTGTGATTCGGCTGCATAAGGCATAAACCTAATCGTCTCTTTCTGTCCCAGAAGGGCGGGATACCTTGGTGCTATTTTAATCAATATGCAGCCTCGTCTCTTTTCGTCCACGCCTTTTTGTGTGGTGGCTTTTTGTCGTCGCGAACCCCCTCAGGAAGCCAATTGACAAGCGACGATTCGAAAGATCAGCCTTACCGTCAGGGGCAGCTGCATTTAGTTGAGGAAATTGCGATCCTTTTCATATTTCTGCACCTGGCGGTTAATAAGCCTTTCAGCAGTATATGATATAAGACCCGTAGCTCCGCCCGAATCGAACCGAAACAATTCATCATGAATGATAATTTGTTAATGCATAATGTTGTCTATCCCAAACCTTACTTCTCGCAGTACTTGTGGGACAGATTCTAGCTGGCAACCCACGGTTGCGGCTTACGAGACTGCAAATACTGACACTGCTCTTGCACAATGGTGGGCTACTCAACCGCCAGGCTCTGCTTTTGCAAATGAGTTGGGAAAGCTATTTGGTGATAATCCTACTAACTTTGAGTGTGGGATCGGGTACCAGAGCTCGTGTATTGTGGCTGGCTGTGCTCGTTAAGTCTTCCTTCACTGCGAAAAGGAGACATGGTACTAACTATTTGAAGCATACCAAGATGCTAACAACCCCATTTGGTCGTACCTTGCCATGTTATCGGTTATTAACTTGAACATATATTTCAACAATGTCTTCGTAAGCTACAATCCCGTCTCCTCTTAATGCTCTCTCAGCCTCACTAACAATTCTTTCTAGACCGGCATATCCAACGGCCAAATATCCTACACCAACCTAATCGACGGCATAATCACTACTTTCTTCCCCTGGAAAGACCCGCAATACATCCTCGGCGACGTCGCCCCCTGGCTCAACGCCATCCTCGGCCTTATCTTCGCAGCCCCCTTTGCTGCTCTCCTCCGCGCGAGCGTCAATGCTATCACTGCTATAGAACGCCCGACTCCGGGGAGTACGTTGTTGATTGATCAGACGACTATGAATAATGATTTGGCGACTTGGGGGACGGAGGCGAGGAATAATGTTGAGAGTTGGGCTAATGAGACGTTTTCTGGTGGGAAGGACGGGAGCGGGAATGATATTTTGTAATTCCAAAGCGCCATCAACTTGCGAGAGAAAGGTGCTGATTTTTGATAGAGATTACATGAAAGGAGGGGCTTTTGTCACTGGAGCGACTGTCCCAACAGACGCGAGCATCGAGTCTTTCTACACGAAACAACTGATTTCAAGAACAATCAACGCACAGTGGTCGTAGGTCTCTTCTCCCACCCCGCCAAATCTCACACTGACACAACACAGCACTAGGAAGATCTTCGTTATTTCAACAAAGACCACTAATCCAAGTAACTCCTCCGGCCCGCTCGAGACGAGATATTACGATGCTGAAGAAGGGAGGGTATATCATACTTACTAGTGGGCCAGCCATCCTTTCCATGCCCTCAAAATCTCACTGACAGATTCACGTAGCTACACCGAGAGTGGCATTTTGAAAGGCTACCTGGACAAGCCGCCTGGCCTCAACTCGCTCAACAGCTCTCTCTATAATATCAGCGGCTCGGTAAGCAAGTCTGCCTTTCCCAGCTTCACTTCACTAACAGCAAGCAGGACATCACCAAAGCCTCGGCCGGCGCCTACAAATTTGCCAAATTCAACTTCACCATCTCCGATGAACTCTCAGCCCTCCAAGCCAGCCTCTCGTCCAACTCATCCACATCCGCATTCGCCGCCGGTGCTGGCTGGACCGGAACCTGGAGCCTTCCCGTCTGCGACGTCGGCACCTTTGACTGGAACAGCGCGTACGGCTCCTCTGCCACCCGCTACGGCATCATGCCCTGTTGTTGCGGGCCTAACTGCACCGAAACAGCTGACTTTGTTGCTGCGGCGAACATGATGGGCTTTCAGACGCTGCTGCATGCGTGTAAGGAGCAGCTGGACGGGACGGGAATTGTGTATGCAGATGTGGAATATGGGTTTGGGTGGAAGAGGAGTTTGCCGTTGAAGTGGGCAGTCTGGCCGGGGTGGAAGAGGGCGGTATGTGCGATTACGAGTTTTTTCCCTCCCAATATTGCGGTTTGGTGGTATGCTAGTGTGTGGGATTGATGCTTGGTTGGTTATGATATTCGAGAGTTGGGCGTTTGCGGTTGGCTATTGCTGGGTTTTGATACAGATCTCAAGGAGTTCAAGTTCTAGGAATTTGGCATAGATGGGCGGTATTGGTTCTGGTGGGACCTGCTTAGGAGATAGATAATAGATCTCTGCAACTCAAACGACTTTAAGCACACGTCTTCAAGTCAATCTCGATCACCGTTCATGTGGATTGTAAGTGGAGGAAAGATAATCTTTCTATAATCTGCTACTAAGCCCTCAAAACGAAACGCCGAGCACCAAGCGCCAAGTAACATAATACCAAAACCGCCGTCCTGCCTATATCATAACGCCATACATCTCCAAAGCAAAAGAAAAGCACAACATACAGTTCCCAAATACCTCCATCTAAAGAGCGGCAATAAACCACTCCCAGACAAAGGTTGAGCATCCGTAAAACTTCTTCCCACCCCTCGTACAATCTCCACAAGGCGGCAAGTGCCCAGCAGCGTTCCAACTGCTTGCAACAGCAACCATGCTCTTCTCATCCTTAGCAATGGGGTTAGCACCAGCCGCAATCGCCTTAGCCACAGCGCAGAACTCTCCGCAAGAGCCACCATTCGTGTGCTCGTAATCAGCAAGCAACGGCTTCACAAGCGGGCATCTGGGCTCACCGGGCTTCACGCCCTTGAGCGAGGAGTGCACGAAGACGCCATGGCCCTTGACGTGGAGCGCAGTTATAACGGCGGGGATCGAGTCGGGGTTCCGGGTCTGGTCGTGCATGATCTTCATCTGTTTGTAGCCGTCTTCGGCGATGGTGGTGAGCTCCGCGCCGACGGGCTCGATGGCCAGGTGTACGAAGTAGCCCCAGGGGTCCATGGTTGCGCCGACGGCTCGGGTGTAGGTGTATTTTTTGAGGCCGGTGATTCCTGCAGTTGTTCTCTTGGAGAGGGCTTCGGAGGAGGGTGCGCCTGTGATGAGAGAGACGAAGGCGGCGAGGAGGAGGAGGAGGGTGGAGAGGCGTGCGGAAATCATGTTGGAGGGGCGCGAAGCCAGATAGAGAGTTGGAATGTGAAGGGAGAAGTGAAGGTTGCAACGGGTATCAGGTTGTGAGAAAGAAAGAAACGGAAGAGATACTTCAAGACTGAGAGGTCTTGGAGTGAGATGAGAAAAGGCTGATGTTGTGAAGAATGAAGATAATTCCAAGGCACAAGCCCAACTATTTAACCAACTGTTGAAACTCCACAACCCCAACGCAGTAGCATACCCACAAGCAGTAGAGGATCTTCTCAATACTATCTTGAGAGTAGGATCGTATATCCGAAGGCTATGAGAGGGAGGCTTTTGTAACTATTCAGAGACGACAGGGCACGGGATTGACCTCCGCAGCATCGCGTGCGGAGCCTCCTTTCGCAATCCTTGCCCGTGGAAGCATGATAGACACTGGTGGTTCTTGAATTACGGTGGTTTCGGAGACTCGTCAAGGGGAGCAAATCCGTCCCTTGGGAAACTGCGGTGGTATTAGTATGGTAGTATGAGTGTAGGAGCAGCTTGTAATCCGTAGCCTTGCTACTGCAAACGGCAAAGGCAAAGGAAAGCATTTATTTGTTCCTGACTACCCCCGAAGTCGGGACTTGATATGACTTGCAGGATGAAGTCAGCAATAACACGAAACAAGGCTGGAAAATCTGGCTGCTGATTCTTGCCGAAAATCTTCAATGCATCAATACTTGAAGTTACAATCATCTCAACTTCAGCGTACCCCTCTCCTACTGTAAGCCGCGATATGAAATTTACTTGCAGCATTCTCTTTTCTCTGTAACCGATATAGTTGGGTGCTTGCATTACAAACCAAAGATGCCTTTGCAACGTTAGGGACTGTCGACCATTGTCGACGACCAATCTTGTGCTAGACAAATAAGTGGAATCAGCAAACTTACTCTCTGCATTATTTGAATATGCAAGTCGGCCGCAAGGATTACTTCCCTGTGAATAATCTAAAGTGCGGGATCCATTCACTAATATTAGATATCAAGGCTCATGCATTGAAGACAAGAACAATCGCTTAATAAACCTCGTGACGCTTGCTTCGCTTCTTGCTATGCTCCGCCATAAGCACAATTTCTCAAAATAGCCACACTGAACTTCCCTCCGTGTCCTTCCTCATGGTGTAACAGAAATTCCCTTATCCCAAATACTGGGTTTTCTGTTCTAGAATAGATCATTTAATTCCTCCCCAGACGACATCTTTTGTCTTGCCAAGTCCTGACCCCTATTCGGCAGAAGGAGGTGTGTCACATGACTTAGCGCTGATAAAAGTAAAGTGGGCCTTCCAGTAATCACAAACCTCAGCGTTGGGAATACCACTGCAAACTCATCTCCAACATCATATTCTTGTCTTCACCAGCATACAAAATAGACATTACGTTCAGCTTCAAACCTCAACACGAAGAGAGCTGAGATCTCACACCACAAAACACTGCCGCGCCACGCACGAGCCACTCAACGACCCTCAACATGACTTCCGGATTGTCATTCCTAGACTTGCCACTCGGAGTAAAACAGAAGATATATTCATTTGCCGGCCTGGCAAGAGAATGTCCGATAGACCTTGCATTACCCCGGGTCTTTACGAGAATATCTTCAGCCGCTTCCCCATTCAGTCCCCCGATGAACGATTCCCAGGATGGACTTCCAGGGCCACCATATCCAAGGTTCTGTGAGGGTGATAGATTTGATGACGAAAACACTTGCTACTTTCAAAAAAAATTAAGACGGAGTGCAATTAACCTCTCAGACCAACATGATTGCGGCTGTCCAAGACTTCCTGCTGCGTTATTCTTGACTTGTCAAGCTGTCTCCAAGGAAGCTCTGTCATTCATGTACAGCAAGAACCGATTCGTCTTGAGAGGTCATACCGGAGCAGATCTGGAGCCTTTGCTACAAATTAGCTCCAGCTCCCTTGCCGAAATAAACTTTCTGCTGGTTCGCCTGAATTGTTGGCCGTGTCCCCTAGGCCATGGAGGGAATCTCTACGAGGAGGAAGATATATGTCAAATCTGCTCATCGCCAGAAGGACACGCAGATGATGAGCTAGACTCAAAGAAAGAAGAAGGACAGAATTTGATCCGCGAGTGGGCACGGGCTTGTGTCCGCTTGTCAGCTGCGATTTCTCCAGGAAATCTACGCCTTACATTTGTGTGTGATGCAAAGGATTTAGATACTGCAAAGCAGGTGAGTTCTCTGCATCCACCTACCCATCATCTATTGGTGCCTCACTTTGAGTGGATCATGAGGAGGCCCGCTTAACGACCTTCTCCATTTTGGCTGCCATTCTAGCAAGATCATTAGAAGATATGTTGAGAATCTACCCTAACGAGTTGGTTGTAGGTGATTAGTCCTCTTATGGGATTGCCCAGCCTCAAAGAATGCACCATTAGACTTGGCCGGCGGCGAGAAAATGACCTGAGGACTCTTGCCCGGGACTCTTGCCTCAAATTGACTAAGAAATATACTCCTCAACCAGGTTTCCGGTTCGCTGACCTACCCAAAGAACTGCGATTACAAATTCTTGACCATTCACATTTTGGATCCCAAGGCACACACATCACTGGGATGCCTGAAGACATGATCTGCATCGATAAGTTCAAGATGACTAAATGGGTTCATCCAAGCTCTTGGACCAACGTCGGGCCAAGTTGTTGTTACAAGTGCACCGAGACATTCGCCGATTGTTGTTGTCTGCCAGTTCATGCCGCCTACTCCGAGTCCTGCGTGTGCCGGGACCTGCCATTCTCCCTCCTGATGACAAACCGTCAACTGCACGACGATGCCCTCGAGGTCTTGTATACCAAAGGCTGCTTCAAGTTCGACTACCCCGCCGAAGCGGTTGATTTCCTCAAACGCATCCCTAAGGCCGCATTACCTTTTATTCGGAAGCTACATTTGATGTTGGGAAATTCCCAGATTTCAAGATGGAACTCGATAAGGTATGAGGACGGGAGCGGGTGGGGTGTGGGCTACTCTTGGTATTGGAAAGAGTTGATCGCGATGGTCAAGGCTAACCTCAACGTCTCAAACCTCTCAATCGTTGTTGACTCAGCTGAGATGTGGGATCATTGCACATTCATCCAAGACGAGGAGGAAAATCGATACTATTACGATGTTTGTTCCGAGCTTGCAGACTTGTTTTGTGAGCTTAAGGGGATTCATGATATGCGTTTCATACTTGGGTAAGTACAGTACATTCTCCCCTTCTTGAACTCAAGTCTTGCCAAGACCAAAGTGCGAAGCGGCACAACAAGTGCTTCTTTCCAGAGATGCTCTCTAGCTCCTGTTTTGCGATCGGTAACTCATACTAACATTTTGAAGCTGGTATACTGAACTAGAACCGGTGTTCGAGATGAAGGTGATGGGGAGGGGGTATGTGAATAAGCATCCGCAAACAGAGAACGTGGGTGGGGGTTGGCCCCTGAGCTATTAAAAGCCGGAATGGCATACGGATGCTCCAGAGTAGGTAATGAAAGGCGGAAAAGGGAAGCTGTAACTTTCAACTGGTATGAAATGTCTTGATTTTCCACGTTTCTTTTCTTGTATCATTTAGTTTACCTTGAATTCTAGAAGCAGCTAAAATTCGCCTCCGTTGGCTGCTGATTACTAACTTGGTGTGAATGTTTGATAAATGGTAAGGTATCTATTTTCAATAGGTACGAAGTTGATGTTATTAGGTAGGCCTTGAATTCTGAATCCAAGCATAGTCTTGAAACGGAAATGCGTCGAGCTAGTGTCTCTGGGTCTCTCACCTTCGAATCCAATCTCAACGAACTGATCTGCTAAGTCCTTCTTCAACGATTATTCATTGTAAATCTCCGACGTGCTCCTCAACTCCAACCCTTCGTGCTATTTTGGCGCATGAAAAGGTTAGAGAGTTTAAGAATATTATGCTAGTTAGTGAATGCTGATCCAAATTCGAATATTGTGGATAGCAGGACGGTTATTCTAACGTTGCAGTATACGATAAACAAGGGGGAAATGGTTTGGTTTGTGCCAGGTAACGATATGAAACTTTCTGGGGAGCCATTGACATATCTAGATTGATGGGCAAGCAAACCTGTGATTCCAAAATGGTTGTTGGATGAACTTTCCTGACCTACGAGGTCAACATACTTCAGACTCTGAAGGCTTCATCGAAACTATTCACGAACTCACCGTCCACCTTATTTGATACATCCATATTGATCTGCTAACCTTTTTGCTTTACAAACTCCTTCCCACAGCTGTACCACGTTCTGACATAGAAGCCAAGGCTTTCCAGAGTTTGCCCTCCACAGCCTTTCGTTATGCAGTCATCACCATGATTCAGCAGGCTCATGCGTCGTAAGCACAAAACAGTTTGATTATCTCATTTATCACCTCCAGCCTTGTGTTACCTTCCGAGTTGCTACCGCTGAGCATGTGAGAGGTCGTGCACACAAACCTATCTCTACCTATCCACCGGATAAAATAATTTGCAGCCCCGTCTTGGTAAAAGAAGTGTTGCACATCGAGAGGCCGGGTCGTTCCAAGCCTCCAACTCAACCCAACCCGAATATTGGATTGGTCCCAAATTCCCACTGGTAAGTAAATCCTGATTTGCTGCGTCGCCGCTGTACTTTACTTGGCAGCGTTGACTTCCAAGAACGCCGGAATGTGTTTCTCCATCTTGGTATCAAATATTTCCTCCTCTCTCAATCCAAAAGGTTCTCTTAGACTTTACTATCATCTTGGCCCTTCGTTCCCGTCTCATATTCTCATCTACCTTCGTACTTTAGAAGAGTATTAAATCAGATTATGAAAATCTGCCCTACCACGCATCAACTGCCTTCTACCAACTCGGGTCCCATATCTCACATCTCACATCTCACATCTCATATCTCACGTCCAAAACCGCCATACAAACTTATTGCTTCCTGCAACGAACGATTCCCCCAGACCCCACCCATTCACAGCGGCTGTTCCAGCGCCTGGGCCCCCGATCTCTCTGTCTCTTCTACTGGCTGGGGATTTTCGAGCCCAGGGAACAACCAAGCCAAGCCAAGATTACAAGGATCGGATTTATCGGCGAAGCGATTGGGCAGCTGACAATGGCGTGCAATTTACCTGTCTTGGGAGCACAAAGCAGGCGACGGGTGAGCACAGCTGCGGGCAGATCTGTGAGTGGCGATGGGTTGTGGAAATACACTTTATCCTAGTACAGTACTGTAGTAAACACTGCGGTCCTTGCTGCAGGTTGTATTTGAAGAGCCGGTGCCCAAGTCTTTTGAATGATTGCGTTGCCGCGCTTTTTATCTTTTTACTGAGATTTGGAGTTGAAGATAGCTCTGAATTGGATTAATACACGTGGGGTAACTGCGAACACCAGAAGAAGCAATTGCTTTTGATCCGGGAGGAGTCCAATCGTAAAGATGGGTTTGCTACAGATGATTGTGAAGAATGAGGCGATGAAGAGGTTCGATTGCCTTTTTTCGATGAGGGGAATGTCTGCTTACGCTTGAGTTAGTGATCCGCCAGAGATCTATGGTAATGTTTGATCCTACCAATTGCAGAGGCGTTGACTAATGGTCTGAAGGATGGCGAGTATTCGCATTGGGTATGTTTTTTCAAACTTGATTAGCCCCGCAGTTCATTTTTCTAAGTCCTCATATCCGCGCCCTTCGGATTGAATGATGCTAACCATTAAACAGCTTGCTCAGGTATGAACTCGAGTTTTCCCCAACACAACAGTGCTACAGACTTTGCCAAAGTCCTGGGTGCTTGGTGGGAATAATCACGGAGAGGTGCTTACATGATGAAGCTTGTTTCGGCGGCATGCTCTTTGGTTGGGGTACGTCCTTAGAATACCTTGAAAAACGGGGTCTATATTGACGGGCTGGCAGATATTGGATCAATAGGAGGTGTCATTGTGATGGACCCTTTCAAAACGGCCTTCGGCATCACCCCCGCACTGGCTGCCAACTTGAACAGCAATAGTAAGCACAAGAAATTTTGATGAAAGCTCTGGTTCTAATGAACACAGTCGTCAGTGTTCTTCAAGCTGGCTGTTTCTTCGGATCTTTGATTTCATACTGGGTTGCTGATAGATTTGGGCGCAAGGTAGGGGCTTCATACTCCATCTTGGGCTAGAGCTGACTTTCTTGAAGCCGGCTCTAATTGCCGCTGCCGGTATAACTATGCTCGGTGTCGTTATTCAATCCGCGTCTAATGGGCATCTGTGAGTCTCCAATCGGCACTCCATTAGAGATGCGGGGACTGACTCTTGATAGTTCTGCACTCTACATAGGACGACTTGTTTCCGGATTCGGTGTTGGAGCTGCGAGTATGCTTACGCCACTTTATGTATGCGATCCCGATTTTGGGTCATTGCGATAGAGGCTGATGAGTACAGGTCAGCGAAAACGCACCTCGTGCAATTCGTGGAGGGTTGACTGGTCTCTATCAACTATTCATCGCCACAGGTCCGTTTCAGATTCTTTGGGCAAACGTATGATTCACTGACAAGTGGAATAGGCACCATGCTCAGTTTCTGGATTAATTATGTGAGTAGCTCACAATCCCCAAGACCATCAACCGGAGACGAGCTTGGAGGAGTTTTGAAAAGGTGAATCCTAACAACCACTTAGGGCGTCTACAAAAACCTCAAACCAATTCATAAGACGAATGCTGATTGGCAAATACCTCTGGCTCTTCAAGCGCTACCCGCACTCTGCTTGTTTATCGGTCTTTGTCTCTGCAACGAGTCGCCAAGATGGCTTGCCCGACAAGATAATTGGGAGGAAGCTACTAGGGTGCTATCAACAGTCAGCAAGTCTGTGTTCGCTTCAACTTTATAAGCCAAATCACTAATACTAGGAAGCTTGCCACCAGATCATCCTTATGTTCAGATGGAGTTGCAAGAGATGAGGAAGCAGCTTGAAAATGAGGTGAGTGTTCATCCGGACTGCAAAATTCTCAGCTATTCTTTTACTGACCCTAAAAGCGACGTTTGATCGGTGGTGCCTCTTTTAAGGACCTACAGCGAGAGATGTGGACTATCAAGGGAAACCGAAACCGGGCCCTCATCTCAATGGGATTGATGGTTTGCCAACAGATGACTGGAACGTAAGAACTTACTCTCAACCACTCTCGTCTCTGCAGAAGGCTCACTCATTCTCAAGAAACGCGATCAACTACTACGCCCCAATCATCTTCCTCGACCTTGGGATCCCAGTAAGCCATCATGTCTCTCTCACACGTATCTCTTGCTCTCTAACCCTACTCAGAGTGCTCAAACCGGACTCTTCGCAACCGGCATCTACGGCTGCGTCAAGATGGTCACCTGCGCCGCCTTCCTCCTCTTCGCCGCCGACTCCCTCGGCCGCCGCAAGTCCCTCCTCTGGACATCCATCGCCCAAGGATGCGCCATGTTCGTCATTGGCTTCTACATTCGCTTCGATCCCCCAGTCTCAGGCAAGGGCATCCCGCCTGTCGGTTACTTCGCTCTTGCTTGTATCTTTTTCTTCGCTGCTTTCTTTCAATTTGGATGGGGGCCTTGCTGTTGGATTATCGTGTCTGAGATCCCGACTGCGAGGTTGAGAGCTATGAATGTGGCGTTGGCGGCGGCTACCCAGTGGTTGTTTAATTTCGTGGTGGCCCAGGCAGTGCCGCATATGTTGAGTACGGTGGGACACGCTGGCTATGGAACATATTTCATCTTTGGAAGTTTCTGCTTTAGCATGTTCTTCTTCGTGTGGTTCTTGATTCCCGAGACGAAGGGCTTGAGTCTCGAGAGGATGGATGATATGTGAGTTCCCCCTTCCTCTTTGTGTGTTGCCTGCTCACAGACTGCAGTTTCGGTGTCACCGAGCTTGCCAAGGGTTACGATGAAGAAGCCATCCCAAATATGGAGAAGACTCCCAACATAACGGTTCAGCAGTCTACGGCTGATGTGCCGCCCACACCTGCACCTACTGCGGACTACGTTGAACCTTCCGTCGCGGAAGTGGAGAAGATAGATGAGGTCAAATTTTGAAATATTATTTCAGGCATCAAGTATCATCTTGGAAGGAGAGAGGGGAGGTGCAGCAAGACGATTGAAGGATGCAGTGCCTTAATTTAATTTACCGCTGTTGGTTCCGAGACCCCTCATTATGAAAGAACCACTCAGCTGGGAACATAATTCTTTTCGTCGCCAAACCGAATTTTACGTGAGCTCGTACAATTACTCTCACGAGTTCTGAGATATGAAGCACTCTTTAGGCATTATTTTGAGTTCAGTTTTCGGGTTTTGCTTGAATACCTATCCAAGTCGTCTGGGGTATCCATATCAACTGTGAACTCAAGTCCAGCTTAGTACCCTCTGAATATTAGTACTTGAGCCCGGTAAAATTACGTAGAGCTTCCGTTGTAAAAGCTATTTTTTTCCACCGAGCTCTTCACATGCTCTCCTAGACTCCTAGACATTGTTTTACCCTACTTGACTTCCCTAATTTCATCTATTGTTGCTGCCATCTCCCAAATTACTTTAATCGCCTCCGCTAGCTATCCTATTGCTGCTACCTTGCAGCCAACTTCTGTTACCATTACCGCTAGCTACACTACCACGTCTACCACTTCCTTATCTACTGCCTTGCCGGAAGTTATCCACCACTAGCGCTTCCTTACTTGCGCCACCGGCACATATTCCCTGCGAACTATTGATTAGGAAAATAAAGTAGATAGTCAGCTTATATCGGGCATTATGCAGGAGGAAACACGGCATCTGCTCCTTAATCTATCCACTAATAGAGAGCCCCTTAGGACTTTCTATTGCTTCCGAAACCTGCTATCAGAGATTCGATTACTAATATGGAATCTTGCGATAGTTTCCTGGTCGAAACTACAAGTTATTATTACTAGAATAGATCTAAATAAGCCGGAGCTTCCTATTCTTATTAGCCCTATTCCGGCTTAGTGCTCTCTTCTTCAAGTCAACAGCGAAGCTCTAAGTAAGACCTTGCAGGTGTTTTAACCTTATATACGGAGGAATACTTTCCTAGTAGTCTATATTAACTTGAAACTAGACACAATCTTATTATACAACGACAAGGCCTTCTATCAATTCTATAAAAACCTAGGAAGGCCTTGCTGGCAGGAAACTATTGTTCCCTATATTGCGCTGTTTCATGCAACATGGAAAGTGCTTTATAACCCTTTACTTGACGGTACAGATATGGATAAAGTTAAGGATATAAAGACGGTAGACATTAGTACGCTTCTTAGTTGTATAAGGTATATATAGGGTTTAGGTGTTCGCGGTCTTACTATTGTGGTCACACAGGAGGACCTTTGTAATCAGCGCGCTGTTAAGTTTGAAACACCCAGAAAGAGTCCATTGGAAACTTGAGTGAGTGTTGATGAGAATTTTACGGACTAGGACACTCTAGAACAAAATGTGACATGGATGGATGATCAAGGACTTTCAGAAGTTGGAGATTGAGGGATTGGCAGAGCACAGGAAAGGTATACTATAATAGGCATCTATCCATTTAATATTCCTAGTAGAAAGAATGCTAACGTGGGATAGCTGGTATCTCTAAGAGCAACCTACAAAACCCAAAATCAAGGTATTATGATAATTGGCTCTATGGTGAAGGATGGGATGTGCCAACAATTCGATTTATGGAAGCAAGAGCCATAAGTTAGAGTCAACTGGTTTTGAACTGATATATTTTATTTTACAACGACATGATTCCATATGTATAGTACGAGATCAGTTACCACGGTCCTTTGTCTTAAGTCATGCTGGCAAGGCTTACACCGCAATCCATCCATAACCGCAATCACTGGTTGTGGGAGATCTACCCGGTAGTAATTGGACTATCAAGTAATTGTATTTAAGGTTGCAGATAAATATTTGTTTTCACCCTATCAAGCTGCAGTTATGGTTGAAGGAAGGGAAGGAGCGGTATTGGGTTGTGGATGAGAGCCAGCAGCCAGGTCAGCTAGACCAGTCACGTGCTAGCTAGGTCAACCAAGCAGACGAGGGCCATGATGATGACGGAGATGATGAGAAAAATGATAATGACAGAAACGGTAGAGATGACAATCAAGAAGTTTCAACGACAAGATTGTGCGACACGAGGTTATATATAAAATCAACAAGAGAGAAAGAGAAGGTAGGTTACTGTATAATCAAAAGCGAAAAAAAGAAAGTTGGTTATAAAAGAAGTTAGATAGACGAGGCCAGAAAAAATACGAGCCGGTTCAGGAGCTAGTCGGTAGCGAACTAGAGTAGTTACACAAGAGGGCCAGCTACGTATTAAGGAGAATAAGTAGCTTGACCTATAAGCTAAAAGGGACAAGTCTGGACGGCGACAAAGGCCACTCTCCACCAATGGTCTGCTGTAACAAGCCGCATGGTTCCTATACAACTCGTCGCAGGCTGACAAATATAGCAGACCGTCCTCTACAACAGTGGTTCCTGATCCTGCAGCCACAGGTGAAGAGCAACAATAAGCGTGAATACTCTCGTCAGGTCAGAAGGCTCTTGTAACTCAAACATGCCGCATTCTTCTATTTCGACAAATATGCCATCATCAGATTGATATCCGTCAGATAGATATCTCGCATATTGAGCAGGGAATTTGCTAAAGACTAGCGAAAAGACATTTTGGGCAGCAGATACAAGTGGCAATCTAGTGGTATTAGTACTATAAAAAGACGCTTCGAGTGTACTTACATGATATCATCCTGCAGAATATTTCCAGTCCTATCATATTGGGAATACATGCCTACTAGGTGGGCAGCTTCCTGGGCTCGCACTTTGAAGGGTTTTTCGTCGACGTCGTGCCAGGACTTGGCCTAAAATGTTGCATAAGCACACATTATACAAAACCCATAAACTGGACTCACCTCAATACTACAATACGAGATTTTTGATGCTCGCTGCCAATGTCCTTCACGATGTGCTTTATGCACAAGGCTACCATCATTTGTTGTAGAATACGAGAGCTTTCCCGCCTCGACAATGAAAGTATCATGCGTGATACTCCACTCTAGATAAACACGAGGGTTACTTCCTCCTCTTAAAAGTTCAGTGACGCAGCGTAAAAGCTCATACACACAAGCATTAGTAGTCATTACTGACTTGGTCCTATGGTTGTGACTTGACTGATCGCTTTGGTCGGAGGGAATATAACTATCAGAAGAACGGTATTGGCGCACTTTCTTACTCGGAGGTTGTATAGGAGATGATGGTTATGACGGTAATGAAGGAGGCAGTGGTGGTGAGGAGGTAATCGCTGAATCAGCTAGATATGCGGAAGATTCAACGTTTTGTGATGTCAGCTCTCGCCGAGGATCAGCATTGACAGGTGTCTCGAGTACCTGTGCTAGAAGCGTGAAGAATGATGCAAAACTCCCGGCGAAACTGGCTAACTCATGATGTGTAAGACTTCGCCAGTTTCGCGTGAGAAGCATAAGGGCGGATCGTATGTCCTGCGAACTTTCCACCCATTCTGTAGCTGCAATGGAATACGCTTCTAGGAATACAGGCAAGTCTTGATTCGGAGCCTTTCGCAGGATTTGGAATGTTCCAAGCTCACGCTTATCCCACGAACTTCCTGGTCCAAGAGGGTCTGTCCTAAAGGCCAGTGAATCTTGCGGCCATGTCGGAAAGGAATCTTTGAATGCTTGTACCGTAGAAATATTAAACATTGTGGTCGCGATAGCAATGCGAGTTTTAGAGAACGTGCTAGCATAGCATAGATAACTTCGAATTAAGGTTGAAAGGTTAGCCTTGGCAATATGACCGGTACCGGCTTTATATTTATCCGACGGATTATTTTGTGTCCAGACCAATGCACGATGAACAACACACGTCAATGCGCTAACCTCACCATCTTTGACAAGTTCAACGTCAAATGCGTCAACATCGCCATCTTCGACGCGTTCAACAGAGGAGATGGCCTGAATCACTCACTTGCCGAGCACAATGGAACAACACTGGCTCGCTGTGCTTCGCGTCCTCCTCCGCAGTCTCAAACGGGCGCAGAAGGCCAGTCCCCAACTGGCAGAACTCGGACAGTTGCACGTTGCGATGCATCAGACATATGCATTCGCTGAACCGCAGAATCTCAGCATCATCATGGACTTCGTGGGTCAAAAGTGTGGGTCAATAAAGTCTATGGTGCTGGTCTTTGATCTCCAGTCGAGATTGAACTGTTGCACGGCGGACTCCTGCTCCAAATACGTCGCATCCGTGCTGGGGACATGGATTGGGGACAGCCTACTACGCCAAGGCACTGA
The DNA here is from genome assembly GCA_037952635.1 of Bryoglossum gracile. NCBI lineage: Eukaryota > Fungi > Ascomycota > Leotiomycetes > Helotiales > Bryoglossaceae > Bryoglossum > Bryoglossum gracile. The sequence goes on along the minus strand of JAPZPB010000058.1, from coordinate 5,635 downwards.
TGGCATCAATATTGACAGGTTGAACCCTACTCTCCGTTCGAATCATCTTACTCATGTTTTGACTTATAGACGGCCTATATTCTGCATCGAAAACGACTCTTATTCACGCGGCATTCAACCTGAAGTGACTATGGTAGCTCAACCAAACAAAAGCAGTGATGGAAAGTGCCTCCATTTGTCGATAGTTATACGAAAGGAGCGGCAATCAGGGACCTCGATCACTTCGGCAGAACTCTATACATTGTTTTCGATGGCGGCAACCCAAGCATCAGCGCAGCCTCTTAGAAATTCCCTTGAGGTAAATTGCCTAGCATTTCATCTAGACCAACGCTAAATTTGTCTAGGTGCGCATGCTAGTAGTGTATTCGAGATGGGTGCAGATTTTCACGGCGAGGACAACGCGGCTCTACGTTACATCCGTTATTCAAGGATGGAATGAAATTGTGGATCAGATGGAGATATATCAAACACTATGGTTCAACTTTACGGACATAGCATGCCAGCAGCAAATACTATTGTTTGCACTGGAATGGATCGACTTACAAAGTCATAGCCTCACCAATCCACGAGCGCCTCTTAAGGAGATGGGTCCGAGCATACGAAACTCAAAGAATCTAAAGCGAAAGTATGACGCGGATGAGGAGCGAAGCCACAAGAGGCACGAGGGAGGAAATGTCGGGGACAGGGTAAATGAGGTATATATATTGACGTAAAAGCACTCTTGACGACGGGCACCCTATATTAGCCTTACTTGTGATAACCGTCGGAACGATGTGTTAATTTTCCTCTGCTACCAATTATCCACACATCACCAAAACGAAGAATACGGAAGCTCAAGAGCGGTTGATCGAGATGGAAACCAGCGATTGAAGAACGCGAGGAAGTGTGGTGGATCGATTAAGTGGTTGGAAGTTGGTTAGATCATCATTCAGCCAGGTTTAATTCGGCATCGCTCTCTGCTTAGAACGCAAGTTGGTAATATGCTATTCTCTGTCAGAGAACAGCATCTTCCCGGTCTCAACAAACAGCTGCAGATGTGGTACAGCAACATAATTGCACAAAACTGGTGTTTGGCTGAACGCGAAATCAGCGTAGGTTAGTAGATTAATTCAAGACAACGCCTCTACTCGAGTAACACTTGACTTTCTTTTTTACAAATCGACTTTAGCAGTTTCCCTTCCAACATTCCATTATCTTGGCCCGATTACTTTCTTCACATATATCACAGCGCTCTTTCCCCTCCTCACATTGCTCTCGATTATGATAATTGTCCATTTTAATATCCAAAAATACTCATCAACACTTGTGACCACTCAAAAACTTCTCCATCTTCTCCCACTCCACCTGACGAACATCCGCGGCACTCATAATCTAGCTCTGGATCTTCCATAGTTGCATTCGAAATCAGGCTTGGTCATGCTTCTTTCATAAACTCTCTTGTTTCTCGGCAGGCATCACAACAATGGCTATAACTCCACTGCCCATCTCGTCCACTACAAGCACTTTCTCGACTGTAATTCCGCATTTGAAAAAAAGCTCCTATATGAATCACCACCTGGACATTGGGGGCATAGGTTAGGGTTAGGGGTCAATCATTGTTATATTGATGGCTATAACTACCGTACATCTTGAAGCAACAGTTCCTGGACTCAGGCGCAGCAGCACCACGCTAACCCTAACCCTAAGAAATTGTTGCCCCATTATTCAGAATTGGTAAAACATATCGTGAGATGGGGCACCTTCAAAGAGCCGATGATTGTTTTCAGCGCTGCCTACCGACCAAATAGAACACTTACGGGCCGAATGATAGCAGAGTGTGTAAGACAATCTTTGCACTAAGTCCATGCACCCCCATTCCGATCACCCCCCTATTCCGATCACCCAAAATAAGCGAATTTCTAGACCGCTACTTCAATAAAATAATTAATAATTAAATCAATTCTAATTTAATTCACTTTATACTTGGAATCCTTTATCTTTAAGTAATTATGCATTAATATACTAAATACGATTTGTTTGCAGCTCTTAATAACGTTAAAAATAGAAAGTCTTTAAGACTAGCTAGTAAGGAGTAGGGGGTCCCTTTTAGTACACTATAGAATCGCAACTAAAGGAGTAAGAACCATACTCTCGCGGCCGAAAGTTAATAGAGACTATTAAAGATATAAGAAGAATACTTATCTACTTAGGTTTTAGCTTAAGAAGCACTAGGTGTTCCTTTAACCTATGGCCAAATCCGGCAATTTATGGGCTAAATTCTAGTAATTAAGGGAGACTATAAAGAGCTAGGAAAACGTTAGATAGAAGGCTTCTTATAATATAATCTTATCTTATAGATAAAAAGGGCTTGGAATATCGATTCTATATATATTAATAGTGCTATAACTGCTATAATCAAGTCTTAGTTCTAATAGCTAGCTATCCTTGCTATTGCTATTATTAAGCCCGAAAATCGATATAATATAAACGAATCTAGTATTATAAAAGGCTACGGGGCAAATGGGCTAGTAGTAAAAAGCTCTAAAAGATGTTCTATTTAAAAGAAATAGCTTAGTTCTTATGCTTAAACCTTATTTATTAAATGCATTTCGGCTACTAGCAAAGTATAACGAATCAACTTCGTCGGGTTGGTTTGATATAAGTAGTAAGTATAAGTAATTATATATAAGAGAGAGTAGCTTTAATAGCTTTATTAAATGCTACCGATTATAAGTTAAGATAATCAATTTAAGTTAAGCACAAAGCTCTTATCTAAGTAAAGAAACTATCTAGCTTATATAAAACCTTCCTGCTCTTAGACCTAGGGAGACCTTAAGACCCCTTAGGACTTAAGGACCTTTTAAAACCTTTAAAAAGGTCTAAAAAGTCTACCTTATAACTTATCCCGTTATATAGCTTATCTAAGCTACTATTAAGAGTTCTTTGCCTTACTTATCTATAAGTAAGCCTTAGGCTCTTAGTTAATATATGCTTAAAATATTACCTCGTAACACTATTCCTTTCTTTGCCTAGCGTTATCCCGACGCTTAACTATAGATAAGGAAATCTCGTAAGACTACTATAGTCTTCTTCTTCTTCTATTATGCTTAACTATTGCAAGAAGAAAGAATAGTTACTACTTACCCGCCGAATCAAAGACTTCCCTTTATCTATCGAAATAATACCCTATTCTACTTATAAGTTCTAGGACTGAAAATATATAATAGAAAAGGCTTTATCTTCTCGTTATTCCAAGTATATCTATTAAGGCTATCCTTGCAATAGTCTCTTTAACGCTTAAGAGCATAATATGCCTTATAAAAGTAATTAGGCTTTAATCGCGAAGCTTAAAGCTAATCTAGAGGAATAAGAGGAAGAAGCAATGCGCAAGATTCTCTATATTCGCAAATAGAAGCGTTTACTAGTTAAAAAGGAACGAAAGATATCTATCTATAATCTGCATTTCTTCGATAAGTTAAACGCTATAAAGAAACGTAAAAATGCTAAGCGTTATAAGAACGAAGCACGCGCGATTAAAAAGTCGCCGCTTATACTTAATAAGCATATAAACCTTTCTTTTATTTTAAGTCTTAATAACCTTAATCCTAACCCCGCCTTTTAAGCAACCCTGGATTTTGTTAGTAGAACTCCTCTAGCTTCTTAAAGCTTTTAAAGTATTCCTTTAGTTTCTATATATTCTTTAAGTATAAGTAGTTAAGCTATTTTACTAAATACTTAACTTTATTCCTAATATACTAGTAGTCTAATATCGTTTCTATATTATATATAGCGTTTAGATTAACTAGGTTAATCTCTATATATAGGGCGCGCGGCGCTCCCTTAAGTGCTAGCTTTAAGAGTAAAATATAAAATACTAGATATATTCCTATTATATTAAGTAGCTTAAGTCGATAATTAACTAGTCTAATAACCTTGCTAATTTTAAATAGTCTTAACTTCTTATAATCTAGTTTATCGCTTAGTTGTTTTATCTTAATATTTTTCTAAAGCAAGTAAACTTTATCCCCTTCTTTAAGCGTAGGTTCTATACTATGTTTAGCGTTATAGTATAACGCTATTTGCTATAATATAAAGCGTATATTATCTGCGAGTTGTTTATATAGCGATTTAAGCTAATCTACCTAGATTTCTGCTTACTAAGCAATCGAACTTCCTTTAATCGCGGTTTTATATATTTTAAAGTTAAACTTATAGTTAATATAAAATAGTAATATTTTTATAGTCTTTGCTTCCGCGCTATTATACGCGAACTAGGCTAGCGGCAAGAGCTTTACCTAATCGCTTTATCTATAGTTAATATAATAGCAAAGGTAAGCTTTTATTATTTAATTTAACCTTTCCGTTTAACTATCTATCTAAGGTTTAAAAGCTATTAATATCTTAAGCTTAGTTCCTAGTAATGCTATAAGTAATCTCTAGAACTTTAAAGTAAAGAGCTTATCTTTATCTAATATAATCTTATTTAGTAGTTTATAATTAGCTACTATAATCCTTAGGAATATATATACTAGATTTTCTATAGTATAAGTCGTATTATATAAAAGTATATATATATACTTTATAAGTCTATCTATAATAACTAGGATAGCATTATATTCTACTCTTATTATAAGCTTTACTAATTTTAGTAATTCTTTTATAAAATCTTATACAATTAATAACTATAGCTTAGAAGGGGTATACAGTGATTTAAGCTAATTATATAGTTTATATCTTAAGGACTTATTCTATATATAGGTATTATATTTACTAACTACCTTCTAAACTATATACCTTATTTATAAAAAGTAGTAACTTCTCTTAAGTTATTCTAGCGTTCTAGCAACTCCTTAGTATCTATAAGCAAGTAGCTTATGCTATTCTTTAACGAATTCCTTATAGATCTTAGATAGTATATATAGTTTATCTTTTTAATAGATAACTTTATTATTAAAAGTAAATTCTAGTCTTAGCGTAAGCAATGCTTGCTTTGCTACTAAATCTATATTATAATACGTTTATAGATACTTTGCAATAGTATTACTTAAGATAGCGCTTATTGCGGCTAACTTTATATTATTATAAACTATTAAGTCCTTATCTTCTTTAAAGATTATATAAGAAACTTATATCTTATTCTTAAGATACTTAGGTTTCTTGCTTAAAGCGTTTACTTTAGCGTTTTCTATTCCTTTAATATAAGTAATATAGAAATTATAGTCCGCAAGGGTCTCTGCTTATTATACTTATTATTAATTAAGTTCTTTTATTGTTATAAAATAAATAAGATTCTTATAATCTATCTAGACTTGCACTAAGTATACTATCTTTAATAGATATACTCTTTATATCTTAAAAGCCTTAATAATCGCTAGCAATTCCTTATTATAGATCTTATAGTTAAGTTTTACTATAATAAGCTTTCGGGAATAATATATAATTAGTTATTAACTGCTAGTCTTGCCCTTTTAGCTAAGTATTGCGCTAATTGCATAGTTTAATAAATCCGTTTCTATAAAGATATTTTTCTTTAAATTAAATAACCTTAGCATTAGCTTATAAGCAAACGCTTTCTTTAAGTTCTAAAAAGCATGCTTGGCTTGCTTTATCTATTTAAATTAAACTTCTTTCTTTATAAGTATTATAAGTAGCGCTA